>JAOEHY010046183.1:0-14744 GCA_025447955.1 Psilopsiagon aurifrons
CAACATTCTTAGCTTCCCCCCCTCCCCCCCATCTAAATTAAAGGAAACTGAGACAATCCTTCCAGGTCATGTCAAATGTCATGCAGCAGATGACTATGAAATGAATTGATCAGCTCATGCAGTTTTCCACATCTCTTCTTTAGGATTGCTAGATGTGGCTCATTTGATATTTAACGTTTTTGATAGCTCTTTCTCTTTAATGGTTACTAAACCACTGTTTAAAATAAACTCCTGCTATTAATAAATAGCAGATGACACCATCATCATCAATCTAAGTAAAGAAGCTACTTTTTTTTTTTTATACTTGTCATTCTGATATTTACCAATTTATCTTGACAGTAATAAATAGGATGAATGTGGTTTTGCATTCATGCTGAGGTGAGTTATGTTTAGTATTTCACTTTAAAGCTATGTATAGTATTTTTCTAATAGTTGATTCTGGAGATGTTTGTACAGATAAGAGAGAGCTTCTGAACATGTTTCTATATACTTACATTGCACCATTAAACATTCAGAACAGCAGATGATATCCATATGGAAAGCATGACAAATATAAGAAATGCTATTTTCAGACAGAAAAATAAATTGTGTTTAGTGGTCTTGCAAAAGCACCACTACAGTTGGCAAGAATACTTTTCTTGTTGACAGACTTTGCTCAGAAGCCCAAGCCTAAATGCTCATCAAGACTCAACTGCACTCTTGCTATAGACGTGTTCCCCTTGGAAAAGCTGAGGGATGTTTGTCAGACAGTACTGGCAGCACAGATTTCTCTGCTATATTAAACCTAACATAAACCTGCTACTTTTAAAATGCGCAATGTAGATACTTCGTTGAGTTGCCATTCCAGAATTTTCCCAAAGTGCGCAGTTCCCTACATGATGTGTTTTGCTGTTGTTGTGGTGATTTGGTTGGGTTTTTTTTGGTTGGTTTGTTTCTTTAAAGTAAATGCCAGAAGTATCTGGTCTCTCTATCTCTGATCATGGAGGTGCTTGTGCTTTCAGGAAAAAACTCTGAATTTAAGGTCTGAAAAGGTCTTTTTGAGTGAACTTGCAAAACTTCATAGACTGTACAACCCTATAAGCTCCACTTAGCTGACTTCCTCACATGCAATAAAAGACTTATTGCTGAAAAAAAAATAAAAAGCCACCGGATATATTAGAAATATTTCAAAGATATAAAAAATTATCTTAACTAGTCTTGACTTACTATGCTCTTGCAACAAAATGGCATTGAAAGACTACTGAAAAGGCTAAGCTAGTTTATGCAGAAACTACTGTATCATCACGTGCCTTCTGGAGAGTCAAAAGCCACTACGAAGCAACTGCTAGTTGGAAAATGGTGAAAAAACATCCCTTTTCTAAAGCTGTGAAAGGAATTTTACAAACATTGCCTCAGAATTGTGACCTGAGATCATCAAGTCTTTCTTCAACACTCAGGAAATCAGTGCAGTCTACAGTTGCTCTTTTTTAGTAAGGAGGAAAGCTAAAACAATTACAGAAGCACTAGTTCAACTACCTGTCGCTGTACTTTATCCTGGAATTTAGGTCAGCATCCCTCTTTGTAGTTGCTACTCATTCTGGACTAAAACTATGTGAATAGTTGACTTATCTTGTGTGACTTTCAAAAGCTTGAAAGATGAATTTGCTTCAGAATAGCTAATATACTTATTTTTTTTTTTTTAATTGGGTCATCGAAAAATATCTATAAACTTAAACCCTGTCATTTTAGGTAATTTGAAGTATTTCTAACTACTATTTTTTAACTGTCAGAATTTATATTTGTTCAGAGTTGGATGGCTTTTTTGTTGTTTATCTAATGGGAAGAAGTCAGGAATACTTGAAAAACAAATTAGTGATACATTTTAGTGTACCTGGAGCTGGACTGGAAAATAAAGCCTCATCTAATAAATTGAACTGAGAACCAGTATAGCAAAATACTTCTGGTGACATTAGAGAAACTCGATGTGGAAAATATCATAATGTCTGCTATGTGTACTATCCAATCTATAACCTTTAAAATCAGAGCTGTAGCTCAATCATCCATCCAACATTTTCCATTGGATTTCTTATCAAAGGCGTGTCAGCACACAGGAGATATACAATTTTGTAAGGGATGATTTAAAAACAGCAACAAATATATCTGCCTAATGTCTGTGGAATTATTTTAAAGCCATGATAGTAACTATGTGAATTTCACAGATGAATTACTATTAGAGAAGAGAAAGGTTCTTATTTAAAGCCCATGGACTGAGTAGCTTTAATGCCTCTCCCAGTTCTCCACAGTAAGCAAATGGTCTGCAGGCAGTTCACAACAGCTTCTAACAGGTTCTAATCATGGAAGTGCCCATGGCAAGAAACCAAGCCCTCTTTCCATGATCTATTGCAGGAGCAAAAGGTTAAAGATTAGGAGAATAGATCAGGAAAAAAAAGCCAGCACTACAAAAATAAAGCTTAGGGCAATTTGCAATATTTATTAACAAAATATGTTTAAACATCTGGAAAGTTCTTTACTTTCTGTGAACTTCCAAATGCTTGGTAGTTTTCTTTTTCTTTAATATAAAAAAGGAACAAAACAAAAGAAACATACTGATTTATCAATTCTCATATTTTTCTTATTTCATCTAGATCAGGAAATAAGACTGTCTGTGCATAATCTTCATAAAGGAACGCGAAAGGCCTTGGCAAAGCTGTAAGTCTCTGGCTTTTTTGTGCTGGTACAAGACAGAAGACTAGAGAGGGACTTTTTACAGGGGCATGTAACGCTAGGACAAGGGACTTTAAATGGGAAGAGGATAGATTTAGATTAAGCATTAGAAAGAAGTTCTTTACTCTGAGGGAGGTGAGGTACAGGCCCAGAGCAGCTGTGGGTGCCCCCTCCAGCTTGGCCTTGAGCACTTCCAGGGATGGCCCTTGGAGCAACCTGGTATACTGGAAGGTGTCCATGCCCATGGCAGGGGGATAGAACTAGGTGATCTTTAAGTTCCCTTCTAGCCAAAACCATCCTATAAGAAAGAGGAAGGAGAGGATTTCTAGTTGCATTTTTAAATGCCTTTTTTGAAATTCTGTTGTAATTCTCTCATTTCTTTGGAGCAGCAAACTTTCAGTTCAGTTTTCAGGCTGAGTCAGAAATCATAGTCCAGAAAGCAAATCTAGGAAAAGTTGCCTACAAAAGAGACTGTACGCATAGAATGATTACTCTTATCGACCAACAGATTTTCTCATGATTCTCTTTTTTGTCTGTGAGAAATGTGTGTTTAACCAGCTAGTGCAAACAGCTTTAAGTATAGAAAAATCTTTCTATATCCATGTCAGCAAAAATGAGCACAAACATGTAGAGATCTCAAGTCCCTAAGAGATACCAAATAGTTGAATAGAAAACATTTGATTTGTGTATATGTAAAAAGTTTGAGTAGTGGAAATTTCTTTAAAGAGGACACCAACCTAGTGCTTAGTTAGCAATATCTGGCTTGTGAATAATTACTCTTTGGATGATGAAGGCACTTTTTGCTTACTCAAATGCAGACCTTTAGCACAGAGTGGATTCATCTTGCTTTTGATCAAGGTAAGAGAAGTTGTTTTGATCAGAATAAATGATACTAGTGATAAAGACAAAATTTGAATGACCTCATGAGTCGTGATGACATAACATTTTGCTAATAACATTTTGCTACAGGTTTGTGGGATTGTTGGGAAAGAATGGAGAAAAGAGTCCTTTTAATTAAGATTATTTTATAAGCAGACCTTAGAAAGTTTCAAAATTATTTTTACAGAATCTTGCAAAATAAATAAATCTAATGGTCTGTTTTGTAAGGTTGCTGATGATACCTTTGAGGATGCAAAGCATTTTTGTATTTGAAATGACAGGCTCTATATAGGATGTTTTCTTGAGCCTACACAACAGATTGATGTGTCTCCTTTTTCTTTTTTTTTTTAAATTTTATTTTCAATGGTATATTTGAAATAGACATGCTCTTAAATTGTTCACTAGTTTTGAACATGCAGAATTTTCAAACATTTGCTTCCCTGCTTTTTAAGGCTGGTCTTCTTCCCCCCCTCTTATTCTATAATGCTATACTGATTACAAATCAAGAAATGTTAATTGTTAATATATTTACTCTAGTCTTTGTAGGAAACTTTCAGCTCCCTTTAACAATAAAAAGGTGCTAATACATTCATGTATGCCTAAATTTGGGATCATTTTAAATAGGGGGAGGGCGTTTTTCCTTGCTTTTGTAACAAACACCCATCTGACATTGGTTGTCTTTAACAAGTGACACCTTCTATTTCAGAAAAATAATTTTGAATTCTCCTTTCTCTGTTTTCAAGTTCTCAGCTTCCAGGCTTAGTTTACTTTCTGCCTGCATTTGCTGATCTGATTCAATATTTAACTCTGGAATATGGATAAGTACTTTATGGACCTCCATAAACTCAATGTGTGATTCAACCAAAATATTATGATAATTTTTCATTTTACTATTGTAATTTGTTAATGGGTTTTTTAGACTAATTTAAATTTACAACTGTGGCATCCTTGATGTCATTTTGGGTGAGTTGCATTATGCATGGCTCTAACAATTTACTCATTGCTTGAATTTTTGAGCATTGTCCAAAAATGTCCTAACAAACCAACCTGTATCTGTCAACTACACAATTTTTAATATTCTAAGGGTAGAATTGGAATGGAATATTTAGGTTTTGCATAATTTTACATGTGTCTGTGTGTATAGGTGCCTTTTCTTATGTACGTCACTGCTCCTTTGGATCTACGTCGTCCAAGGAACTTGTACCAAGGATGGCATCCTTATGATGATGACAACATGAACCTCCCTAGGAGGCAAGGGTAATTTCCATCCTGCATCTTTTAGATTTTGAAATTAGTATTTTGACATTCTATGAAGAGAACTTGACAGTAAAGAAAGCTATCCAGCCTAGAAAATGAGGCAACAAAATCATTGTATCAACTTAGAATGCTAAAAGTCCCCCTTGAAAAGTTTTTCTTTGACTTGCAGTCCGCTGCTAGCCCTCAGACACTTGGTACATGTTTGCTATGAATTATATTTGCTAAAACCAATTTAGTAATCTGAGTTGATAGTGCAAACCAACCTTAAGAAAAAGCAAGCAGGAAAATTTCAAAATTCAGGTATGTTTTCCTTTGTATCTTCCCGGGGGGGGGGGGGAGTCACAATGACTCAGGGCTGTGCTTAGTAAATTTGAGTTTTCCTTTGTAAGATGCGAATAGAATCCAGCTTTCTTCCTTAGGCCCTCATCGAAATCATAGTGATGATAAGAGAGTCAACAGAGTTTGTAACAGGAACGTCCTGAATGAAGTATTCCTGAGTATATCCTGCTTAAAAATATCAGAGATTATAACATTACATATAAGATGTCTTACATTCTTATGGTTTTCCCAAAGCAAATCTACAACCTTAGGACTTCTGTGTTGTTCTGAGCATCTGTTCTTATTTTTTTGCACTGGATTCAAACTGAATGAGAAGAGGTTTTTAAAATTTTTAATTTTTTTTTTTAAATATAGCTTGGCCCTCTTCACAATGGGATTCCAGCATTTCCTGTTCGAATGTGATTTACCAGGAATTTAATTAATCTCCAGTTCAGACTGTACTGCAGGCCTCTAAAATTAAAAAGAAAAATAAACACAGCAATTAACATTGAAAGAGAGCTAAACTTAGCACTTGAAGCTAAAATCACAATAAATAAAGATGAACCCAAACCAAAACTGAAAAAATTAATGCCAGTGAAGCCTATTATGTTCAAAAGCCAAATATGGTTACTCTATTTTAAATCTTAAGAAATAACATGGATCATGATATGAATAGCATAATGTAATCACATAATCTGAGTCCTATCAAAGGTAAACTGTACCTTTTATATTGCTGTTTTTCTTAGAGATGTTTATTTCTTCTCCTTCCCTCTTTCTCAACCAAGATGTGATTTCGAAACACAGGCAAATAAATGTCAAACCCTTCTGCCTCTTCTCTGCCATTCCATTTCTGAAATTCTGCCAAACTGAAAATTTCCATTCAGACTGACTGGCATTTGTTGAACTGTTTGTTGGGTTTTTTTTTTTTCTTATTATTATTATTTTATTTTAACACTTTCCAAAGTAGTGGAAACTTTTGTGCAACCCTTGTTGTGTCTTGCTGCATGGCATTTTAAGAGCAGCTGCTTCTGTTGATTTTTTTCACAATAGTATATTTTTTTCTACAGACGCTTTGAAAACACCTCACAAAATAGTTCAGTTACTTCTAAGTCTTGGTCTATGGTGCTTCCAAACTTATATGTAGAGCAGATATCACCCAATTTAACACCATGCCAACCTAACAAATAGAGAGACCAAATAAAAAGTTACAGTAAAGAGTAAAGAAGATCAGTTGAAAATTAGTTAAAATCCATACACCTCCTCCTCCTTTAAACCAGAAGATTTTACAGACTTTGGTTTCAAAATCTCTGCTTTACTACTCAGTTACACATTTTTAATGATAAAGATGAACAGGTAGAATAATATGCACAAAGAAATAGATGGAGCTGAATGGATTATGAGCAATTCCCTATGTAAGAAAATGCTTTTCACACTTACAGTAGAGTAATTTCTCCAGCCTGCAATATCTTCGAAACTTTAAAACCATGAAATGTCACTGTGATACAAGAATCCTTCCTGTGGACAGTACACATGCTGTTCGCTTATTAAGGCGGCAGACAGTTCTCAGGAGATGTACTATTTTAGTTATAGAACTGATTTTCCTTTTTTGTATATTAAAAAAAGTCATCAGTGAATTCTTCTATGGTTGAGCAGACCTGAAAAGCCTAAAACTGTGGATCCAGGGCAAGTTATTTAGAGAGCAAGATGCATCTTTTCTGGGCAGCTTCCTTAAAACTGCAGTCATCTTGTCTTGTTTACTTCCCAGTGGTGAACCTGGAGCTGTATCAGCAGCAGTAGCAAGTGGGGCTAGGCTATATTTGCCGTTAAGCCCTTGCCACATACCATGGGGCTTCAATTCCACCTCCTGCTCTCAGTTCCTTTTTTGTTTCTTTTGTTTGTTTGAATGTGGAAGATTTAAAATATAATTTGTTCTTCAAAACAGGAAAAAAACCTTTATGAGGAAATAAAATCCAATATGAACCAGCAACTTAATGTCTTATTAAAACGTGACACTTTAAAAAATGAAATTCCTAACATTCAATGTTCTTCCCTTGTCTCTCCTTTTCAAATACTGAAAACTAATGAATTGCAAAGTTGCGAAGCATGGTAACCTTGTGCACTTTATGTAGAAGCCTCTAAAATTAGAGGTGAGTTTGGTGACCCAATATAGCTAGGTCAGTGAAGCAATGAAATCCTTGAATATGAGCGAAATCTTCCCAGCATGCAACATTTGTCCCTCTTATTGATCCTTGGTATACTCGCAAGAGCTGAATTATGCTTTCCTATCTCACTAACAGATTTTTGGGAGGTGCAAATGAAAGAGCATTAAATTCACTAAATGAAGAGATCACTTCCTGTTTCTAAATGTTCTGAGTCTGTTACCTTTTATAATTCTAAGGGTTCAAATGTTATTGTGTTGGTACATCCTCTGTGACATTTGAGTGTTTCTGTGAAGACTTTTACAATTCATTTGGGGGGACTCTGGCCTTTAGTTCCTGTATATGCTTTTGCATTTGTACATATAATTTTAGGCTTCATTTTTAGGTTATTTCTTCCCAGTGGGATTTTCTTCCCAGTGAGGAATTTGCTTACCACACAACTGAAACAGTTTTTTAATTCTCAGTCTAAAACTTGTCAACATTAGGTTTTCCCAGTCACAGCCTATCTACAATTTTTTTATCTCTGAACTTCACTTTCTCTTTTGGCACTTCCGCCTGCATGTGCCATGTTGTGCTACTGAGGACTAGCTCCTTGACTGTACTGCCATCCTCCCCCTGGTTTCTATGCTCTACTCAACCATCTTTCATAGAAGCACTCTGCCTTCAGCTCTTTGCAATGTAGTTTAACTGCGGGATCATCTGCTCTAGGCAGCTGCCTAACAGCTCTAATAGCCATATAAGCAATAATGAAAGCCCGCAGTGACTCACGTTCGCTACTTACTTTTTGCTTTGTATGGGAAAAGTTCCTATGGAAAGGTCAGGTACCTCATATGTTGTGTTCTTTCAAATGCTACCTTAAAACCTCTGATATAAAATGCCTCTCTCTGGCACAGTTAGAAGCCATACCTAGGTACTACCTATTTCCTTACATTTGCCTCTCGAGGATAGCAGCTTGGGGTGGAAGGGAGGGCATATCTTCATTTCTGTTTGATAAACAAATACCTACACTCTCTAGGACAGAGACCAGAAGCTTTCATTAATGCTGCAAGGCTGGCATTCCCAGCAATTAAAAATTATGGAACATAATAAATATGGCAAACTGAGAACATTAAATATGTGATCTGATTATCCCCACAGAACTTATTGTTCTTTGCTCCTACGTTAGCTACTCCATAACAAATTTGAGGTCCCTACTGCCAACGGTCACAAAGAACTAATCTGTCACCTGAAAGTAAATGGCAATACATACCTTTCACCTTCTTGCCAGCAGCTTCCTAATTAACTGGGGATTGGGGCAGGGTTTGTCTCTGAAGCAGCATTTTCAATAAATATGCTCTTCAACTAATATCATGGTTTAGCCAGGTCTTTTTCTAGGTTTGCTATTCTACGATTCTTTGATTTGTTTCTGCTATAAAACGGGTCTTTACTACTTAGAAAATCATTAAGAAACACTATTCGCTGTCTTTTAAGTTTTCCTTCATATAAGTAATCTGTGTCTGCTTTTCAGTGTCTTGTTATCTTACGCACTTGGAGCTGGACTTAGATTATGTACTTTTTCTTTGACTCTAGTGTTGTTTCTTTTGGAATACTCAAATGTTGTATACACACATCTAGGTGTAAGAGTGGGAGGCACGCAAAAGCAGACACTAAAGTCTGAATGATTATAGGTGTTTATGATTTCACATGTGTCTATGTAGCTCCAGATAGGAAAATTAGGATATGAAGAAGAGAGAGTCACAGATATTTAATGTATTAATAGTGCAGGTGTGATAATGACAAAAATATGATGCTTGCTAATAGTACACTATAGCAATAGTATGTTGCTGTAACTGCCAAAACATATAAATAAACATCTGTAGAGGGAGGTCATATTTTTTACTAGCCAAATTGATGCAGTTACTAAAAAAGAAGATAAACTTAAGACTTTTTGGGTCCAAAAGGTTGTTTGGTTGTTGATCATTTGTTGTTTTTTCGGGTTTTTTTTCAATCATTATAGCCACTTGCTTAATACATGGCATTGCTTTTTCCTACAGACCTCTTGCTGCTATGTTAATACCTGCGCTCAAACTCTGAGCATGTCCAACAGTGATCTTGCGTAAGAGTCTGCAATTCTGAAAGGGCACTTTGTACCATATTTGTGTCTTCTGGATTTCAGGCTGTCAGGAGGGCTTAAATAATGACCAAAGCGATTGAATGTGTACTGAACAACTTAAGAAACAACAGATTTTCTAACAAACTTAGTAAACACAGTCTTTAAGTGTTTCTCTTCCTTTTCCTTCCTTCATGTTTGTCTTAGACTATAAGTGCATAAAGAGATTTGAGGTTTTCTACAACCCCTATGAACTGTAGTGGGGCAGAAATCTCACACAAAGTATGTGAAGGATTCTGAAGTGTTTGCCTGATTCCCTCTTGGTATTCACAAGGGAGGACCTGCAAATTAAAGCCATCTGTGAGATTAGGGGTTGTGCACAAATTCTTTGACTGGCCTGATATTGAAATAACTTCTAGGTTACTTTGTTATCACTTAACCATGGCTGGCCATTTTGTGAGTGTAATTGCAAGGAGAGCAAGCTGGAAACTTCACTGACCCTGCAAAAACCTACTGCAATTTATATTTACATGTTTTTACTTGGCTTGTTCTTCCAGTGACTCGTATATTGCTATTAGATACTGGGCTAGCAATTTTTAATTTTATTTTTATTTGTTCAGTTGGTCAGGGAATGAGTCTTGTTGAGATAGGATATATGGATGATCTGTACAAGTCAAACTGTTGTTTAGCTTGTTCTTTGGTAGTTTGTTGTGGAGGACTTAGCGCTTTGCTTGTGATGGTATGCAGAGTTGAGTGTCCTTTCCTGAGCATCAATTCACTGGTCTAGATGACCCACTTCTGTTCTGTAGTAACTGTTATTGAAGTTACTATGTATGTGTAACATGATTTTCACCCTTCACCAATTTAGAAGGAGCTGTATTAAGACAATCCAAGGAGCTAGGTGCATCCAGGATCTCAGAATCAACAGTAGAAGACTTTCTATTATTTTCAACAATATTTCTCAAGTGAAGAAGTTATCATTGATTCAATTTATATATTTCTCAAGTGAAGAAGTTATCATTGACTCAATTTATATGCACAAAAAAACAGTGAGATGACAGGGGCTGCCCATGCAGGGATTGCCGAGAGGACTACTAGCAGAGATAGAGCAACACTGAGGTTACTTTGCTCCAGAAAATGGGCCTGTGCTCTAAAAGAGTTGCCAGCCCTTCTCCTATTGGAACCTTTTATAATCAACCCTACTTAAGATGAAGGCTGAAAACCTATTAAACTAAATTCATTTCTACATTTATGTGATTGAAGATTTGTTTGGGCTTTTGGTTTCTTACACTGCTTGTGGAATCTCTTTAATTGTGCCAGCCAGGAAAACTAAATTTTTTAGTACATAAACGTTTATTGAAAATTGCCTTGCATTGTATCATCAGGTAGATGGGCATTTAAATATGGTTACTTATGGAGGCCCCCACGTTTGTGCAATGCTAGCTCTAAATTACAATGATGTATACAATGTGTTATTAATCTATATGTTAAAAACAGTCAAACTGGGCTTATTTCTTTGTTTTCTTTCCTTCTCTCTTTGAAGATACTTGTTTGCTTGTATTTTTAATTCCACATCTGACAGTTTAGCATATGAGTAAAATGACCATGTGTCTTCTTACTACTGGTGCTTTCCTTTTCCCTAATCTAAGGTTTGGTCCTGGACATTGCATTTGGATCAAAGGCTTTGCAAAAAGCCATCCTGCTGGGAAAGTATCTGCCCTATTAATTTATCTGTTTGTTTGGGTTGTTTTTTTTTCTTTTTTAAATTTTGTTATTATATACTACTTTGTTGTATGCCAGTAGCGTCATGATAAAACAAGCAGTGTTAACCTGCTGAAAGAGTTAGCGTCAGGAGGTTAAATTGTGGTCAAAGTTTGATTTACTAGACAGAAATGTCATCAGGTTTTCAAGGTTTTGCTGTAATCGGTCACACAGTTGTTACTTTGAGTCTGCTATACACTATGTCTTAAAGGTTGCTGTTCAACAGTTGTTTGGATTGACAGCATCCCTTTTGTGGTATATCAAACCCAGAAGTACACCACATTTACTGGGGAAATGCCTGGAAGGGGTGCTTGAGCTAAAAAATTTCAGAAAAACAACTAGGATTTTCTTAACTTAATGTTGTTTTGAAATTTACTTGCCTATTATATTTCAGCTGTGACTATCCTTTTTCTGAAGGATTTTCTTTGGTTTAAGCATAACTTTATGAGGGTGTCTGAAAGCTTTATTTTTTCAGCATGAAACATTTTTGAGTGTAATTCTCTGTTGTGTTATCAAGTCAGTTCATAATCTTACTTTATATATCTACTGAACTCAGATTTTATCATACTGGATTATGTGATGGTATATTTCTTTATTTGAAACCATGGTTAAATTCTTCTCTCATTTTCCAGGGGAAATGGATGTTTATCAAATCTTCTCTTTCCTCTGACTGGATCTACTTCTGGTTTTTAATGTCACAGCATTTATTTGAAGCTCCATAGTGTGTCAAATCAAGTAAGAAATGTATTTTTCATTGTCTGCTTTTAGGTAAGTGTGTGAAGCACACATTGCCATTATGAAATGGAAATAATATATGATTTTCAATATATAGTGAAGCTTTGCAGTGCAATTGAACTTGTTTTTTTCTAAAAGAAAACAAGTACCTTGCCTCTAAAGCAGTACCATTAGAAAAGATGATTTTTTAAAGCAATAATTTCTAGTAAAATAAGTTCAGCATATTTTCTGAGAATATTTTCAGTTTGGTAGAAACTGGTCAGACCTTTAAACTAAAAATAAGTGATTTGGGGGTTAATTTTTGGTTTTCTAAAACAATTCTTTAAAAAAAAAAAATCAGTAAGAATACAGATTTCTGAAAACAGCAGTTAAAACATAAAATCTTTATTAAAACCGGCTATAGGTTGTAAGAAATTTGGACAAAAATGCAAAAATAAAAATTAGTTACTGTGGCCACACCAGTTTACATGTAAGACAGGTATGACGGGTAATGGTACCAGACTACAGTACACAGTCCTTGGAGTGAGTTGCCAGTAGATGTGTGAGTTTGTCTTTTTTGTTTTGCTGTTTTTTTATTTTTCTTGTAAACATCTACCTCTTAATAGTTAATGAAGTTTCCCTGGGTATCACTCCGCACAGTGGATGAATAGAGATGAGGATAAAGAGGGCTTCAAAACAGCTTTACTCTTCTCCCCGGCATGTGTGAAAGGGCCAGCTGGGGGGAGGTGGGGAGGAAGAGGTGTGCAATGTGAGGAGGGACAGCAAGCAATACAGCATGTCTCCTATCAGGACACCTTTAATGCATGGCTGCTCTTGGAGTTACAGCCCAACTTGGAGCATGGATAGCTTGGCCATTGCACGGTACCAAGGTCCTTTGTAAACCAGGGTGCCAAACCTGGGAGTGCATGTGCTGGAAGCTGACCATGGTGCTGTGTCAGCAGCCTGTGAGGTGTAGGCTATGGTGGGGGGAGGCGCAAGATGGGATCCAGCAGTGCAAATACCTGATAGGTCTGAGGTCTCTCAGAAAATTCAGTTGAGGCTGGTTCAATCAGGTCATCTGACTGACACACCAACAGTTCTTAGTGCACTCTTTAAAGGTAGGACAATCCATCACTGACTTTGGTTTAGAAGAGTATTTGGTAAAGCCAAGTCCAGTGCTTTGGGAGTTGGCTGATGGGTGGCTCACACTTCCATTCAGAAGGGTGGGGTGGACAACTGGAGACAACAGGTTCATCCACTGTTCTGGTCCAGGGGTTAAATTGGCCACGCACTCTCCAGGGGCAGATCTGTAGCCACAGCCTTCCCACAAGCTCAGTAGCTGCTCTTGTCTGAGTATAAATGAGAAAATGATGCCCTCATTATCCACGAAATTTCATTTATACCTGGAGCATTTGGTAGAGTTTTATTCCCCTATTATATCACAAAAGTGGCTTGCAGGAGCAGCAACTCAGAGACTTGGCCAAGAACACAATAAAATTATTATAGGTTTATATAGCATTTAGAATACCATTATTTTCTTGCAATTCCAAGTGTGCTGGCGTGTATGTGTGGAAACAGAAGCAGCAAGAAAACAGAAAAGAAGATGCTGGTAGCGGATGTTTTCCCTGACAAGGCAATATGGGAAGGACGGAAGTGGTGGAAACCGGGGTGCTTTCCTCTTCCCTGGCTGGACAGGACAAGTGGCAAGTGAGTATTGAATAGTGAGATGAGACATGACGAGTAAATGAAAAACGAAAGAAAGGTTGTGTCAAAAAGTAATATGCTCCAGGATACAGTGTCATGAAACATCTGTAATTTTCAAAACATGGTACAGAAAATGTAACCTAGATCTTGTCAATACTACTGCGAGCAATTTATGCAAAAGCAGGTTTCTTTAGTTGCCTTTACACCCTCAGATATAAAGAAAGCCTTCTGAATGGGCTGAGGGCAGAGTTGGACTTGCTAGCTTCGGGCTCTGCCTGTTAATTGCTGAACTACATCAGATGATAAAAACCTGAGACTTCGTATCTCGCAGCAAGACAGCGTCATGAATACCTAAATTTAACACCTGATTCTTCTGCTACCTGGAATCCTGTGCTCAAAGACAGGACAAATATAGCTGTTACGAAATCACACAATCTGCTTTGGTGCTCTTTGGCAGTTCAGAGAGGGAAGAGCTTTTGGACACAGCCCTCCAACAGCCACTCTGTACAGAGAAAAGAAAGCTCACTTTCTTTGAGAAGCCCTCAGAAATTCTGAGCTTGATGGGTCCTGGCACCGCTGCACCAAAAAAACCCCTAGATCCGGTGCCTGGATGCTGCCAAATTCTGTCCACAAAACCTAGAAATTATGTCATGCCAGCAGAAATAACAATTGCTTTCTATGATTCAGCTTAGGGAAAAAAAAAAAAAAAAAAAAGGAAAAAAACAACCACCATCCACCCTGGGATGCCACCGGATCCTGACTGAGCGCTGCGAAGTCCCCGCCGTTGCAAAGGGAGCCCCTCACCTCACCTCGGGGCACCCGCGGCGCGAGGCGGGACTGCTCTGCCATCCGAAAAGGCGCGTGTCTGTAACGGAGGTGCTTTGAGTTTGGTTTCTTTTTTTTTTTTTTTTTTTTTTTTTTTGTTGGTGGGGGAGGGAAGATAAACTTTTGAATTATTTCTTAAAATAAACCATGTGAGGGGAGGGGGCTGCCTGGCAGCCCCAGGGGGGGTGCAGGGGACATGGTGTGCCCGCAGAAGGTTGGGATTTCCGACCCCAAACACCCCCCGGCAGAGGCGCCCACGGGAGAGCTGCGACTCGACCCCCGCGTCGTGGTCGGGGCTGCGGCGGGGGACAGCGAGGCCGGGTCCGGTCCGGGGC
>JAOEHY010046183.1:23360-39934 GCA_025447955.1 Psilopsiagon aurifrons
CCCAAGGTCTTTCATTAATACTTAGCTTTATACAATCTTTCAGATACTAAGAAGTGACAATGAATCGAAGAAAACTCAATAGACTCATTTCTGTTGAAGCCTGAAGTCTTATTTTAGCTGAAGCCAAAGTACTACCGTTCATATATAATTTCCTGTCAATTTCAATTCCTTTTGCCACTTTGAATAAATGGTGGATATTTTAAAACGAATTGTTCTTAGCTCTAAAAGTGAAGCATGAGGTCAGAGAACACAGTACCGCAGGAAGTGTTCTGCTACCCAAAATAAAGTTTTAAGTGAAGCGAGGGGGTTTGCAGCTTCTTGTTTTTCTGGAAAGTTTCCAGTTTTTAGCAGGAACACCTTTCCCTGGAGTACAGCTGAGCGTTTGGAAGCAGTTTGTGACTGGGAGAAGGAACAGTTAAATTTAAGCACTTTATAGTTCGCTTAACTTTTCATTTACTAAATGTTCCTCAGCAGGTCTGTGCTGCTTCTTGAGACAAAGCAGTGAAATCAGTGTGTTTATGCCTAAAGTTCAAGTTTACTTTGCTGTAGCTTTCTGGAAGGGTGTGACATGAAAAGCTTGTGGTTGGGGCCACATGGTTCATGCTGGACTGTGTTTTTGTGAATGGAGGCAGAACTCCAGTTCTGACTGCTTGTCTTGAGGAATTGCTTCGGAGATCAGCTGTCTCATTCACTGGCAGAAAGAATGACTCATACATCTTCTGCCTTGTTTGGCTCCAGGTCATTGTTACAGTGGATAGAGCTGGTTTTAATTAAATATTAACTCCTTTTGTCCTGGATGCTTGTTAATGGAGACTACTTATTTTTGTTTACTTGCAATGAAAGGAAGCTAACAGTCCTTAATTCTAAACCGCCCCCCACCCCCAATTGCTTTCTTTTTGCAAAATGAGCTGTCAGCTTTTCAAAGGCTTTTTAAAGCTCTAAAAACTACCAACAAGTATGAAGTATTTTTGTGCAGAGAATGTTTGCTTTTGGCAGACTGGTTTTTAACTCAGTAGGTAGTGAAACTATAAAATCTAAACTGATAACATCCTCAAGATCATCATTAACATTTCTGTACACCTCCCAAATCCTCTTGAGACATGGCTATAATCAGAAGAAAAAGAAAACTTTTGGTAATAATCTAGGCTGAGCTGGATAGTTTATGCTGCAGATGTTGTCTTGCTTCAGGAGTCTGAGACTTGATGGCTCTGAATGAGGAATGAACTAATGTAGCTGCTTCTGCTATTAGCAGTAAAAGCCACGTGCATAATATCCTTCAAAACCTTTTATTAGTCTTTTGGAATATATTTGCCTTCTCAAACCGCCATAATTAAGTAGCTCAGGGAAATATTCTCATTCAGTTAGATGATAATTTCAGTTATCTTTTTGAATTTTCCTCTGAAAGGCAAAGTTAAAAAAAAAGGTTTTGCTGATTTATGCTTTGTGTCCTGCATTGAGTATGTTAACAGAAGACCAATGAAGATTTTATGGCAGCCTTGCTGATTTGCAGAATTTGTGACTAGAAGAAAAGAGGAAAAGAATGGCATACGTATACAAATGTGCAGACAGTCACAACACAGCAAGTTACGTTTTCCTTTTGGACATTCAGGTTGAAGTGTCTTTACCTGTCTGTTTAATTTGGTGCAAAGTCTGCCTGTAATTATCCAAAGTCAGAAGCCCTCTCCCCTTTCAGTAATGGGATGATGTATCCCAGCCATTGCCCTTTCACAGCATGATGATGGTGGAAGAAGTCTTTGTATTGGGCTGATGATGGCTGCTTGCATTTCTGCTGTATGATCATGTGCAAGCTTCAGTTCTGCTAGTTTAAAAATAAAATCAGATTAAACAAAGGAATAAGTTCTCCTTTCCAGCAGTTAGCAGGTCCTTGTAATTAATTCATATAGGATTGTGGGCTTGTTTCTAAGGTACTGATGGTACTATAATTGGATTCCAGTAGGAAATGCATGTTTCTTGGTTTAGCATTTTGGATGTTATTTGTTTTGTTTATATTTGGCAGGGTCTTAAACACATCTTAACTTGCTGTATTCCTTTTCCTACCAAGGCTTTTAAGGCTCTGTTAATATTGTGTTCAAAATACATTTGGACAATGTAGTCTACACCTATTTCTGGAGTACTTATAAAATGACGGGCTTTGATCTCTGTTAAGTATGTCTTCATAAATTTGGGGGATCTATGAATGAGATATATTTTCCTTGTTTACTCCAGACCAAATCAGGAGTAATGACAGTATCTCTACAGTAATGTACTGTTTTTCCGTGGCAGTTTAACCAAATGCATTTCTTTTTTCTTACTCTCTAGCTGGGAAAAGAAAGAACCTTATTTACTGATACAGACATAAAACTCCGCATGAGATTTGTTCTGGAGTAAGTCAAGTTAAACTGACAAAACCTGAATAAAGCACCGATGAAGCAGCTTGGTGCACAGCGTACACTCTAGAAAGTTATATAAGATTGCTGCCCCAGTTCTGCAATCACTGAATGTAGCCTTCTGATTTCAATAGGAGAGTTTTGGTTTTCTTTTAATCTTTTTCAGATATCCCAGATTCACAAATTTTTTTATATATCTATAGATAGATATATAAAAATAAAAATGCATATGTGTATATAAAAAATACAGTCATACCAGCCTCCTTGCTCCAGTTGAAAATAATGCCTAGTTTAACAAAAATTCGTGGGAGTTCTTCTGTAAATGAGAAATTACTTGATACAGTTAGGAGAATTACTTTAACTCTGAATGTACTCACAGACCCTTCAAAAACAATTGTAAATGCAGTAAATCCTTAGGAACTGATTTTTAAGTGGGTTATCTTGATTTCATAATCAGATTCTTCAGTGGCAGTCAAATATTTGTCATTTTTGTAAGGAAAATGCAGTGAATTGCATGAAATGTCAAAAACTGCAAGTGTTAGTATTTGGGCTCATATTGTTCCTGAGTTGCTTATTGGTACAAGTCCTGTGGTTCCTCTCAAGGAAAGAGAAATTTAATGCAAAAATACTGGGAATATTTGGGTTGGCAAAATACATGTTTTATATGGGCTCAAACTCTGAGGTACTGGTTTCTTCTTAAAGGATAGGTTACTGTATTTTGTTTCTTTTTTTTTTGATTAAAAAACCCAAACAAGAAAGCAACAGTAGGTATGCTTTTTTACAGAATAATGCTAATTGCACTTTGTTAATTTATCTTACTACTTTTCAAATCTGTGTTTGCAGATTTCCCAAAGTTGTTTGTTCTTAAGGGGAATTTGTTGCAATTAAGACAGTAGGGCTTTAAGCATTTATTTTAAAACCAAAAGCAAATTATTTTTTGATATAATAAGCCTGATTCTGAACTCTTTATCCAGGAAAAAAACCTCCCAGATATGTTCTTAGAAATATTTCCTGAGTAAGGAGTGGAGATCTGGTCCATGAAGAGTACCATAGTGCATGTTAGAAATTATTGTGAGTAATTATAATTAAATGTGTATTTTTAATTCAAACAAATTCTGTTAAAACTAGCGGCAATTGCACACGTCGAAAGTGGAATATATGCTTCTTAAGAGTGTTCTGAAAGGCAATGAAGTTTTATTTTGTCATTTAATGAATTTAATGATTTGATAGTAACAGTTCTGATGAATGATTATATAACCAGTATTTACATCTCAGATCTTGTTGGGTAACCAAATCATGGCAGATGTTAACTTATAATGAAGATCATATGAATTATTTGCCTTTGTCTCTAGACAAGAGCTGTGTAAATGAAATATCTTTAAACAGGTAATTTTGTGCACCCTAGCTGTGGTGTCTCAGTGTATGTTGAGAAAAGATGACAAAGTTCAGAGACTATAAATGGGATCTCTCCTCACGATGTAGCCAGAACCAGTCATGCTCTGAGGATGCCGCCTCTCATTGTAATGTTCTGCAGTTATCTGAGTGTTACCTGTAATACATACCTGTTCAGTGGTATTTCAGCTTAAATGATTTAAATGAGTTTGCAACACAGCATGAGAGATGGCTGATGTAGATACAGAATGAAAGTGAACTGTGGTATCACAGATGCAAAATTACGCAGCTGCAGACCGTGAAACAATTGTATTTTATAGCTCAGGTTTGTGATGAAAGTTTCCTAAAAGTGAGGTTGATCTTACCTGAGGTGAATGGATGTTACTAATGATTCTTCAAGTAAATCCTTTCTTTTTTTAAGAAAAAAAAAATAAATCTGGAAAGTTGTCATTCAACCAGGAGTTCCATCATCTGGCAAAATAGCTCTTTTTCAGTATTTAAGACAATAACAAAAATACCTCTATTGTGTTGGCTGACTGCCATGAAAAATTGGAATCGCTTTTTAAGTAAGCCAAAGGTGTGATATTTTGGAGTTAAAGATGCCCCGACGTTAAACCACTAGGATTTGGTTTTATGCAGACCTTCTGTGCAGGTATTTTGAAAATGAGCACCAAGGGGTTTTAGCAGTGGCATGGTAGGTGCAGACCCGCGTGCAGGGTGTGAGGCAAGGCCAGTGCCAGTGTTGGCCTTCACGTCCTCCCACCCCCATTGCTCTGTGCCAGGGCTGCGCTGGACGTGCACTGCACCATACAGCTTCACTCCAGAGTTTATCTGATATTAAAATGATGTGCTTGCCTGATTTTCATATGCAACAATGAGAAATAAATAAAAATCCTAGTTTTAATCTTGGCTGTGCTTCAAATGAAGCAACAGTGTCTTTATTTATGCTTTAATGGCTTCTTTTAATTCTGTCCTTGTTTTTGTTGTTTTTTTTTGTTTGTTTGGTTTTTTGTTTGTTTGTTTTGTTTTGTTTTTGTTTTCCTTTCTTCAGCTCAGGTACCTGACAATGACGAGCAGTTTGTGCCAGACTATCAGGCTGAAAGTTGTAAGTATAGTATGAATCATCACTTTCTTAAAAATCTGTATTTGTATATTTCTATATGGGTCTTTGTTATTTACTGTGTCATCACAGTCATGTGATAGCTCCTTTTGCTGGTCAGTGGCATCAGCGGGATGAATAGATAAAGCAGGTTGTAGTTTGATATGAGGCCAAGAGAAGTTTGGGCTAAAGGTATAACATTTAGCAGGGTATCCTCCGCTGTGATTCCCACCCTGCAGCTCCAGGGAAGCAAGGGAAAACATTGTGGAGGAGGAGGGAGTTTCTCTGTCCATAGGGTGAGGAGAGGAGCATTTTGGGCCGGTATGGATGAGATACTGTGGGATGCAGGAGGCAGCTCTGTTGAGCAGAAATCAGGCTGCTCAGTGTGTTTTGTGTATAAATAAACAAACAACATTCTCCACGTAATCAATCAACAGTCACTGCTGAAGCATTTTTAAGTTGTCTTAGCATGTGGCATTTTCTTACTCAAACAAAAATTACCCTTCAAATTATACAGGAGGAAGCATTTTAAGCTGGATGCTTTGCATTGTTTGCTACTTTACTTAATATGTGCCTGAGCATTTTTTTGGTTTTTAGCCTGTACTCCTCAAACCTTGCCTTTACCTGCTTAAGTGCTTCTGTTGTGTTAAATGCCAGCTCTCTTTCTGGTTTTGGTTGGTTGCATGGGTGTAGTAAAGAAATGGCGCAAGAAACATTATCTGACAAAGTCAGAGACTTCTTTCAGTTCTTTATGTATCTTTCTTCCTTATGGCAAGGCTTTTCTCCATCATCAGAGGTCACTCCTGAACAGCGTCTGCTGATTGCAGCAGAGCGCATGGTAGCTTTTCCGTTTTGCTAAATAACTTATATAATTTATCCTATCAGAGTGAATTACTGCAGTTCACTAAACCAGACAGCTGTTAAATACAGCACTCGTGTACTGAAATTGTGCGATTAAAATTAGAGAGATCAGAAATAATTGCATTAAAATAGTCCTTAACTCCAAAACCAAATACAGAGTTTTTGAATTTTCTTAAAAGTCTTTTAAAGGATTTTTTTTCATTCCCAGTTATTTAGAAAATGTTTTAAGAAGAATTCATTGAAAGTATTTATATCAACATTCTGTAGGGGAAAAAGAAAATAGGGTTTGTTTGTTTGATTTTTTTCTTCCTGGGCTCTGTCAGTATACCTGCATGGCAAGAATTTAGTTTTGCTTTTCTTCTCTAAAAGTTCTTGTACATATACTAACCAACAGTTGTGGTCACTTTCGAACTTTTAAATTTGCCCTATATAACAGTTGTTTTGTTGGGTTTTTTTCCCCCCACTTCTGGCTTCAAAGGCTTTGTATTTTTTATTATATTACAGTATGAAAGGCAAAGAATCTATAAGTTGGAAATCAGATATGTTATAGTACATATGGAGCTGAGTCCAAACATAGTCACGTATGCATACGTCCTTTGTGTAAGAGTACAAAGTTCAGCTAGGGCTTCTGTTAACCCACAATTATTGTTACACAACAAGTCAGTGTTTCTTAGAAAATAATTTCTGAACTGTGAATGAAAAGCCCTATTGAAGCTGGTCGCTGCTTTTGGTGATAAAGAAATTCTAATATGGCTATTTTATAAATGCTGTTGTATTTCAGAGTTCCTTAGCTTACACAGTATTATCAAAGGAACATTTATTTCTTCATTTCAGTTGGTTTCTTTATCTTAAGCAAAGGTCAGGAGAGCTTCCTGGAGAGTTACTCTGGCAAAGGTTATGGAGTTTCAGACATATGCTTGGGTATAATGTATGTAGCTGTGGGCTCTGCGAAACAGGAACGGAGATCAACAGAACCAAAGCCATGGGGAAATTACTGCTGCAAAAGAAGCATAATTGTGACTGTTTTCTCTAGGATCCAAACCTGCCTTCAAACTCTATTATAATGACTTGCTATATATAATCTATAAGTCTGTACAGTACTCACCCTGTTACTGGCAGGAGTGTTTGGGTTTTGTTTTTTTTAAATTATTATTTTTTAAACATGGGAGAGGTTGGGCAAGCTTTCATAGATTCAGTGTTTAATACATTCTTGAACCAAAAATGGGGAAGCAAAGAAGTGTAAACCAATGAAAGGGGTCGCAGCTGTTCAGCTGGTCAGTTCAGAGACAACTGAACTGTGATTTGCAGCACAAATTTCGGTTATGAAGCTGTATACAGGTGTGTGGTGAGTGTATGTGTGATGTGCAGAGTATGTAAAGAATACTGAAGTGCTCCACTGAAACAGTTAAAGTCTGCAGTCAAGGTACAAAAATTAAATGCAATTTTATTTCTAGCTTCATTGCTTGAGAAATGGGCTTTAAACCTGAGGTAGATTTGTGGTCTTGCATTGAAACTTTGGTTACGGAATGCTGTGGTTAGAACTTCCTTGCCTAGAAATTGCCAAGTTAGCTCCTGAAGCAAAGGTGTGGAAAGCAGTAGGGGGAACTGATACTGTCAAGATCATACGCTGTGTCCTAGAGCTAGTAGCATTAAATGCCCCTTAAAGTGCCATCAGTTTTGCACTTCTTTTCTGTAGTAATGATTTTAACTAGTGATACTGCACTGGTATTGGTAACTAAGGGAAACATTTAGTTTAGATTAGATATACAATCTATTTTATCCACTTAGGGATTTAACTTCAAAGCTAGCTTGAGACCATGAATATTTCAATTATAAGTTGCTTTTAATCTTCAATCAGTTTTCAAAAAACAAATACAATATATATATTTATAGTTAGGTGTTGGCTTTAGATATTATGAGTGAGATCAACAGCTAACATAACTTCTTGTGGTATTATTGACGTTACTGGAATTACGCATATTTCTGCTAGCGAAGGAACCAGCATGTCAAGCTTCCCCTTAATGCTTCAAAATTCAGTTTACCTGTTCAAAGTTGATTTTTTTTTTTATTTTTTTTCTTTTGCCACTCTGCTATGTCCTCTGGAAAGAGGCCCTTCCTGCCGTAATATTAGAAATGTCTGCACTTCTGAACCTTTTTTTTTGTCACAGCTTCCAAAGCCCCATCTTGTCCGTCTTGTATTACCTTTTTTTTTAACTATCTTTTTGATTTTTAATACCTGTCACAAAGAACCTTTTTGTAATTTAGTTCAGAGAGAGCAGAATGAAGTGTGGATAACAACTGGCCTATTCAGGTGAAATTCGAAAAGCAAATCAAAGTTTAGTTTCTCATAACTTTCTGCTTTCTGCAACTGAACTTTCCTAATGACTCTTCTTTTAGCAATTATGTGAAAAACTGCATAAAGCAAAAATGCAAAATCTGTTTGCCCAGAAAGGTGAATGCTTTTTTTTTTTTTTTAAATCAGCATTCTGTATGTGACACTTCTCCCAAATTCTTAATGTAATTCAGAAGACTTAGTTTTTCTGTCTTTGTAAAGTCAGTATTCACATGTGGAGAAGGGTGAACTGTGTTAACTTCCTCAGATAAGGTTTCCTATTGTTTCAAGTCCCTTTGCATGTACTGAGGAGGAGCCAGATCCTGAACTGGTTGTAATCAGTGGGGAGGCTTTCAGATACTGTACAAGGACTTTCCAATCTAAGAGTAAAGATGAATCAAGTGTTCAGTTTGCTCGAAGTCAATAGCTGTTGAGATGAAGATTGCTTGCTTCTATTGTTTGGATGGTTTCTATGACAGACACAAGAGGAAGTAGGTAGGATTTGCTGATGGTTAAAGGATGTAGTTGGCAGCAAAAACTTGGTACTGTCAACAATACACTGATTTGTAATTCGACCTTGGTACAATTGGTTAAAATGGGGATTACCCTGCACCAAACCAGATTGCCTGGTATCTTAATAGCATGATCGTGTTTTATTTTGGTTTAATAATACATATTTACATTGGTCTATTCTTCCAGTTTGGTAGATTTCTTTTTCCCACTCTTTCTTCTTTTGTCCTAAAATGCAGGTTACCCATTTAAACTCTACCTTTTAGCTTTTGCTTTTTATTTGTTACTGAATTTCTGCTAATGAGGATTTGTGGTGTGCTTCAGCTTCTTGATCAGTTTCCTTCCTTATCTTTCATTTTGTTCCTGTATTTTTTCCCTGACCATCATAGCCTTAACTTAACACTGCCAAGGGGTAAATGTTAATGTTAGACCACAGCTATTGACAGTAAATGGGAAGGGCTGGCTGTAAAATCCATGCTCCTCCATGTCTGATTAAACTTCAAGAGAGGAAAAATACTTTTTTAGTAGGGATTTTGCCAGTCATCTCTTGCAACCTTTATTCTTTCTCTTACCTCTGTTTTTTCCCTCCAGGTCTAGCAAAGGAGCTGTTTCAATGTAGATGCCAGGAGCCTTAAATTATTCAGGGATGTGCTTTTTAGATGCTCTGGCTTGCAATCTTTAAAAGCCTGCTAAAGAGAGATTCTTTACATAGGCTTCAGGTAGCTGTATTCTGTCATTTTAACTAATGGCTTAGGATATTCCAAATGCAGTTTAATGAAGAAAAGCTTCAGTATTTATTTACATGTTTGCAGCATACAAAATCTTTCTCTTTCTTTTTCTTTTTTTTTTAATTGCACTATTAGATGAAAAAGTCTTTGTTTTATGTTCTTTTTCTTTGTGACTTAAATTTCAAAAGCGAATTTCAGAACTGGAAGAGTATTTCCTGTTTGCTTTAGTACAGCAAGATCTGGTGAGCAATCGGTAGGGGTTAATTGTCTCTTATTTTGACATATTTTGGTGGAAAAACCCCACACAGCTAAAACAAAGTAGAAAACACCAGAATAATGTAAATCCTGATGGGCCTACTGAAGTCAAAAGGTGATCTGGTTACTGGGTTTGTTTTTATTGATGATGTAGAAAAGCTTAATTTTGCAGCTTCTAGAAAAATTTTTAGTGGACTGAAAAACACAATGTTTTTAACGTGATGATTCACTATATAGGCAGCTGGTAGTCATGTCTTTGTAGCGCACAATGTCCTAGAAATTGCAGTTGGTAGCATTTTGGTTTTCTGTGTGTGGCAAGTTGCACACACCAGTGTGTTTTCAGTTTGTTTGTTTGTTTGTTTTATTTTATTTTATTGTCTGTGTGGCTATGATCACCTTTTCTTTAAGTGCAGCTCTGCAATCATGGCACTGCTGCAGGCAGTCCAGCAAATATCGGACAAGGTAGTGATAGTTATTCTTGGTGCTTAGCTGTTCCCTGGTAGGGCTTTCTGCTGCAGCTGTGTTTCTTGCCCCTTGTCTTGAAACTGCTTCCTTTCATAGGTTGAACATTGTCAAATACAGAGACATTTACTTATTTATTTTAGTGCATGCCCGGCTACAACAGATTCTTTCTAAAGGACTGCAGGAGTCGTGGCTCTGTGGTTTGTTCTTGGCCTTAGCTTTGCATGACCTTGGGCATGTTGCTTAACATCTTTGTTTCTCAGTTTGAAGTAGGTACAGAAATGCATGTACCACTATGCTGTGGGATACACAGCTTTCTTAATGATCACTTACCTAGACATCTCAAAAGCATTTTACAAAGGGAGTCCAATGCAATTGTGGTTGTAAGAGCTGGAGAGGTCAGACTGAGTAGTCGATGCTGACCACCTTATCTCCCTCCCTTGGTAGTTGCCTTAGCCTCACTTCTTTCATTGTGTCCCTAAGCACTTGTTTCCTTTGTTTAAAGCAGGACTGAAACTGTTACCAGCTGTTAACATTTTTTTTTTTTTTTAGTTCTCATTCAAAAGAAATTAGAAGCTGGTATCTTTCAGAGAACTTTGTGGGCCCATTTTGTGGTTCATTGCTGGTCATTAGACTGTGCTAATATGGATTTTTTTCTTCCGCCTTCTTTCTCTAGAGGATTTTGGGAAATATTTAAATCTACCATAGTTGTGACCTTTTGCATAATTGCAAGGTTTAGTTCTTGAAGAAGTTTTACCAAGAGGCAGACTGTCAACCATAATGCCTTTAACTTACAAACTTAATAGAGAATTTGTGGATTTGCTTTGATTTTAATAAGCAGTTTCTGTTTATTTGCTTTTCTGCTTGTATTTTTATACTAAACAACTGGCTTTGAAGGTGCAAGGACTTTAGGTTCTCCTGTATTGTAGTAGTAGTAGCAGCTCACACATCTTGCAGATACTGACAGTGGCTATAGTACTGTGAAACAAATGACAATACCACATCAAGTACATAGCTTTTGATTTGTAAAACTTTTGAAGTAGAAGGTATTCTTTTCAGAGTGCCCTGCATGCTCTCGTGAATTTTATTGCTAATGCAAAGGTACCTCTGGGCATTCCAGCAGAGATAGCAGCTGCCTTATGCAGAATTGGGTTTATCTGTGCCAGCCACAGTGAACCTGCTGGTCTTCAGCTCTCCGGGGCATGGATGAGCCCAAGAAGCTGGACAGGGCTGCTCTTCCTGGGTTTTGTCCCTCTGTGTTCCCCCTGACCTTCCACTGACATGGCCCTGCTCAGCTGAGCTGACTTAGTTTCCTTTCCTCAGAGACTCATCTTCGTTTGCTGTTTTATTGCAGATTAAAGGCATGAATTGCATGTGGAGGTTATCAGCTAATGAATAAACTTCAGTCATCCTGTCCTGTGATAAATCTGTCTCACAGATCAAAGATGAAACATGTAGACCTTTTTTCTTTCAAATGGTAATTTCTTAAGGCTTGTCAGATCATTTCCTAAAGTCTGTTTACATAAACCCAAAAACATTAAGCATATTTTATTCAAAATGTTGAATTTTCACTTTTTCAAAAGTGAAAATACAACATTCAAATTCAATTTTTTTTTCCCCTTATTTCCTCTGAGGAAGCCTCCCCTCCTCCCTTCCGCACAAGAACTGTCTGAAGATCCCATCTGTGGAAATACAGGCGATCCTCACATTGTAATTTGTAGTCATGGCAGTATTTTCTTAACACTACAGCTATTTCTGTTTTAAAACCGATAGTTGTTAGGTTAATTTCATCAGGAGTATGTATATGTAATAGAGCATCTGTTCAGTTCCAGTTGTATTAATCAGAGTATGCAGAAATTTGTTTCAACTTGTTCCAACTGTATTTTCACACAAAAACCAAACAAGGCAGATTGAAGGGTCTTCATGTTCTATTTTGATACAAAACTGGTATTCTACTTAAACTGCTTTCCATGCAGTGTTCTTGTAAAATGTGTTTTATATTCCAAGAGCAGCCTGAGTAGTGATTTGAAAATCCATAAACTCTAGGGTGGTGTAAAGTACGGAAGCAGGCTGCAAGCTGAGTCCATCCCCTTCTATGTATTTTGTATGTTTTGTTCAGTAAAATGTATTTACAGTTTGTATCATTTTTTTGGTCTTTTTTTCTTCTGTTTGCTGCTTCAACAACTGAAGACAAGTCAGGTTCTAGAGTGCTGTGAAGTTTTCAAAGGGTATAGCAGGAAAAAATAGAGAAGAAAGAGCAACAGTCTTCAAAACATCAGTTAAACATTGGAGAGTCTGTGACACATTCATGTCGTGTAGGACTGATATCGCTAGCCCTCTGTAAGCGTACAGGAAAAACAGCCCTTTTTTCAGATTCTGTGTCCTTTTGTTTTGGTCCTGTGCATTTCAGTACTGGGAAGTAATTACAGTGAAGCCATTTATAAGCTGATAAATCTGCATAAATGATGATAATTATTAATTTTTTTGACTTTTAGAAGTTGTCAGTGTTTTTTCTAGGAATGATCTAAACCTAATCCAAACTGGTAAATGGAAAACTGGTTACTTTTTCAAGGCATGTGCTTCAGTCTTTCCCCTGAGGAGGATTATTTTCCTTTCACTTATTCTTGATGTTGTCCTCATGTTCGCTGCATTACTCTTACCTGTTCCTGGATTGTAGTTTGACCTTGATGAGGTAAACAGAGAAGTGGACTGCCTTGGTGAAGGCTATCTTTATTCTTATGTATCTATTTGTTCTGTAAGATGAGGATTATACATGTTAGAAAGGAGTGAATCATTAGCCGCTTTATTTCTGGTTGTCTTTTTTTCCTGTGGCAGTTTATGAACTTATTCAGCAAATGTGGTTGCCAGAAAGTTAATGTAGTGAAATATTTTTTAGCAGTGACATTTACTGCCGAGTCCTGCAGTCACTGAATAGGAAGGTTACTGACTGGCCAGGTTTTTGTGTTAAATTTATATATTATGAATTGTAATCTTGGACATTTGAAAATTATGCGTGCAAAAGTAATTCCTAGTATTGCTAATTTGATCCTCTTTGCTAAAATGTTTCCTTTCTGCTTCTAAAGTTTACTTAAAAAAGATAAAAAGTTCAGGGTTTTTTTTAATACTCGGTCTTCATGCTGAAACAGAGTGTGATGTTTCCTTATTTACACATCCGAGAAGAAAATTTCACATGACCAGAGCACTACCAGAAATTGAGACAGAAAGAGACTTCGAGAAGTGTCAGTATTCAGTAACGACAAAATTTTCAAGCATTTGGGATTAGAATCTGGGAGCTGGATTCGTGCAAGCATGTGTGTATATACAGTAGTGTATACTCAATGTGTATATATACATATCCTGTATATACATATATGTATATGCGCATGCATGTAAGAAATATAATTGTTAGTCTTGCTGATTGCAGACACGTGTAAAATAATCATGTACCTCCAGGACCAATTGGCTTCAGAAGAAATGTGCAGGACAGGTATTGGTAGTGTATGTTCAGTTGCAGTAATAATGCTTTAAGTAGTGGTAGAAGCTTTAAAGATCTGTGCTAAGAACTGGAGCCTGGTTGCTGGTGATCAAAATTCCACCGGCTCCAGAAGGAGCACTTTGCTAAGACTCTTTGAATATCAGGCTACTATTTAAGTCATGACTTTATGTTCCCAGATGTAACCACTTCTGACAATGGCTTCTTTGTTTCCCTGTTGAATCAGTGATAAAACTTGTGGGCTGAATTTTATTGTTGACTTTTTTCAGTAGCCTGCACCTTTTCCAATGGAGATCACAGTTTTTGCAGTGGTTTTTGGTAGTGAACTAAAGATGCAGATTTCAGATTTTAATGACCTATAAACTAGATCTGTTACAGTTACCTTTCTGGGAAGCATTTGTGAAAATTTAACATTGAAACATGAAGACCAAATGTATTTAGAATGGTAACAGTCTCATTCTTCCAATGAAGTAAACAAAAATCCCATTAGCTACGCTGAGTTGGTGTACACTTGTTTTATGAATGTATACATATTTTTATTGTTAAAGGCAAAATCAAATTAAAAATGATCTTCTCAAAATGCAGTTTTGTTCCTTTTAGTGCCTGTCATTCAGAGTTGCCCATATAAAAACAAATTGTAAATAATCTTTTAAATTAGTTGCTTGATTCATGATAAAGAGCACTCACTGTGTAGTCCTTTTCATTATTTGTTGGCTTCTCTTGCTTTTGTGTAATTTTGAGTAGCTAAGTGACAGATAGGCATGATTATCCTTAAGGATAATCTTTTATTATGATGCCCTTTTATTATAAGGATACTCCTATTTTATAGGGAGGCAAACTGACACTGGTTCTGAAGCTAGGCTCCTAAGACAGAACTACTTTAAAATCAGACTTCTGACACAGGTACTTTAGGCTGTGAACAGCAAAAGGCAGAATCAGAGGTTAAATCCAGTTTCTTTCACATTTTGTCCAGCTGCAAGTACAAGATCAGAAGCCTTCTCATTTATAGCTGGCTATTAGTTCTTGCATGAATACATCAGAAAAGAACAACAACAAAATAATAACTACATTGATGTAACGTGAAACTTTTCCCTAAGGTGGGAAATGAGGCAGAATCAGTTCCTCTTTTGTTTTCTGCTGTGGGCATGCTTTCTTAAATATCAAGTTGATGATACCTTTAAAACGATAAATACACAAAATATGAAAAGGCTTATTTTAAGGCTTACTGTTGCTTTTGGCAAAGATACTTGTTATTATTTCCAAAGTTTTCTTCATAATTCTGTTTTTACAAAACCCATTAAAATACAGACCTGAAACCCTCAAACTGCAGATTTACCTGAAGTGGAAAGTGTGTGTTGATATAAAACACTGGGATGTTATCTCACTTGGATATTTTAGTAATGGAAGTTATGTAGCGCTTAGCCATTACATCTTATAATTTAAATTAAATTTTGGAAATTGCTGCAAATGGAACTCCTGTCCTCAGAAAAGCGCACAGGCACTGATTTAGTGGCCAGCTCTTCCCTTTGCGTTTAACTTTATTGATAATTCCCAGGTAGGAATACAATTTAAGTTTTCTCCCAGGCTTGGTTTTGCATTAAGATCTTCCTCTTTAGCAGGAGTTCTAAAGGTGGATCGCCTCTCCTTCCATCCTGCCTGGGAGCCTTTGGAGCCATGTACATTATAAGGAACTGTAGGAATAAATGCCCATGAGCTCTCAAGAGTTTTAACTCTGAAAGCTAATGCAGATGAGGAGCAGCCCTGTTTCTCTGTGGAGTCCTGGAGGTTGCAGATCCAGTACAGAGGGATTAAAAATACTTCAGATTTCCCCCCCATCCCCAATCATCTTAAGCTGTCAGAGGTTTTAGATCAGTTGCCGCAGAACCCAGCCGGTTTAGTTTTTACTATGTTACTGCTTCCTCTTGGAGAAAGCCCTAAGCTTCTCTTTATTTTGGGGGCAGGGGGATGGGAAGAGCTCTTCCTCCTGCCTCACCTATTTTCCTCAGACATCAAAGCAAGCCAGTTTACTCCTCCTTGCCTAATCCTCCCTTTCTCCCTCCCACCAATGTTCTGTAAATTTCCTTGTATTCTTCTCAGGGTTAGCCAGGGTCCATGGTATTTGTCAGCAGGTTAACTTTTGCCGTGGAAGTACTTGCTGGGAAGCAGAGCCCCTCCAGCCGCACTTTCCCGTCTGCTGCCTACTACTGCAAGTCTCGTACAGCCGGACAGGTAACTGTCTGGCAAGAAAGGAAAGCACTGAATGAAGGGGACATAAATCAGAATATAACAGTGCCTGTGACAGTATTTCTGTGAGATTGCTGCTTTCAGAGGCTGAGAAACAGTCAGTAACTGCAGCTCCCGCTGCATGAAAATATCTTCCAGACAGTTCTTAACTAGAAGGTGAAATCTTTTGGGGGTGAAAAAGGGGTCAGCTAACCAAAATTGTTCAAACTGTTTCTTTGCTTGGGGGTAAAAAGAGTAGATAGTGTCTTCTAATACCATGTGGCAGTTCAGCTGGTTAGCAGCTGCCCAATTGTAGTCTTAATTTAGGCCAAAGGACCTATAGTGTCCTAACAACTTGTTTACTAGCAGTCTCTTGGAATTGCTCCTTCCTGGTGTTTAGGGTGTAGGTTAACTTTTGTTGATATTTACTGAAAGGTTCTTCTTTTCCCCTTCCTTCTCTAGCCAGGTGGCTTACCCTGTTAATTTTTGCTGTACTGAACATACTTTCAGACTTCAGTTTTCAACCGGCATGATCCTTTCAAATGAGAAGCCAAGTGGCTACAAATACCTGAATTATCTCAGTGGTGCCTCCAGCACTTCCAGCATCAGAAAGCTGCAGGTGTACCCTGAGTAACTCTGATGAATATTTCAGAAATGCAACTGCACAGACAAGCAAATGAGGGGTATCTTGCACTAAAAATAGGGATTTATAGCACTGAAACATTTATTAAGCCGTATGGGTGCAACCTCTAATACTGTGCCCCTCTCTTCCACACTGGGAACTCCTCCACCTCTCAGGAAGGCTACATCTGTCATGGAGGGAGGGGGGGTG
>JAOEHY010046183.1:40026-81633 GCA_025447955.1 Psilopsiagon aurifrons
AGTGTGACATCTATTTCCATTGTGAGGAAGAATCTAAAAGAACAGGGGTAGGAGTGTTTTGTTTAGGAGTCAGATAAGCTCTGCTGTAGGGAAGTGGCAGAGGTCTGTATAGTAATGATGATTTTGTTGGTCACTTTTCCCTGTGTACAAATGCCCTTATATAAACACATTTTATGGAGAGTGAAGCAGTTTTGATGCGCTGTAGGTACAGTGAAACTGTCTTTGTTCTCCATTTCAACCTCAAAGGCTTTATGTTAATTCCAGATCATAGTAAAGATAGGGAAGAATTATGGTGGTTATATAGAAGTAATATAGTCTAGATGTGAACAGGTGATTCTGTTAATCTAAAATCTATTTTCATGAATATTTGGGTTTTACCTTTTAGTCAGTAATCTGTAATGATTTGCGCTTAAAAAAAAAAAGAAAAAACCTTTCTTACTCCAAAGCAAAAGAAAGTTATTTTTACAAACAATGCTTGTTGATACGGATGCACTACTGAAGATTTTAAGTTCCAGAACTTCCCAATATAAGTTGTGGGAAAATGTGCTCTTATTTTCCACCTTGAAACTCTGTTTAGTGAGGAGAAATGAATTCCAGCTTTCAGTGCAGTTCATTCTCACCTGCTTGCTACTTCTTCCTAATTCAAATTCAGAATCAGTGGTTTTTTTTCTTTTCATACCATGTCATCTCAGAACAGTCCATGTAGACTTTGAGGATAAAATCCCACAGTTTTGGGCTGTCTTTTATTCTTTATGCCCTATCCCTCCCCACCCCCTGAGGATTTTAAAGACTGTACTATTCTGTCGCATTCGTGCAATGCAGTATTCAAGTAGACTGTTAATTGACATGCACGGTATTGTATGCTTTAAGCTGTAAGAGAAAATAAGCAATTTGCTTCATTTCGCAGAGTGAGCTCTAACTGTTATTAAAGTGCATTTGTAGTTGCATATTTTCCAGTAAAGGTGACAGATTACTTCAAAGCTGGTATTTTCTTTTTGTTAAACAAGGTTCTCAAATAGATCCATCTTGCCCACGTATTCTATTCTTGCCAGTTGGCTTTGAAAGCTGGTGCTTGGGCTCATCATTCAGAACTAGCTTCCAAAAAATGAGGTCCCATGCTGTTTCTATCTATTGAGCTAGTAGGGGCTGGAAGGATCTGATCTGAAGCCAAGGCAAAGACTGAATTGATGGAATCATATCTAATGGGTTTGCCAAGTACTGCCCAGTCATGAAGTTCCACTTTCAGGGAAAGAGCACTGACATGAGGGGTGACAGAGCATTTGCTGTGATACCACCTATCCTCTGTTTTCCTTCCCTGGACTTAAAGCCAGGCCACCACATAGGAAAGAACTAGTTTTTTGTACAGTGCATTTTCACACAATTATATCTTATTCCTTCTGGATGCTGCATCTTCATTTTCTTCCTGATTACATATACGCATTTGAAGAAGAAAACACTTACTGCCATTAATGGTATTACATGCATTTTGACCTTAAGTAATGTACCGTCACAGAGGCGTGCTTGCACTTTTGGTATGCTTACTTCCATTTGACTCCATCTGCACACACACAAACACTCAAGCACAAATGCAGACTGTTTCAGGTGAGTGGTCACCGTGCAGTGGGACTAGATGGAAGCCAGTTGTCTGTAAGGCCGAATTCTGCCATGCAGTGGGACTAGATGGAGGCCAGTTGTCTATAAGGCCGAATTCTGCCTCTCAAGCAAGTTGGAGTTTTCTAGGTATACCCACAGGATGGAGATAATGCACTTCAAGAAACTACTTGACAAGATTGCTTAGATTTTCCTCTGCCCTTCCCATTCCCCCTTTTCTAGCAGCTTTCGTTTGTGAGGTAGTGAAAGCTGAGGTCTCTTGTCTATGTTCATATGTTCAGTTTTTATATAAACTGCCAGGACAGTCTCTGAAACCACAGTGATGATACATCTCTGTGTGTCACATATCCAATTTGTCACCAGCTTCTTCCAGTATCTGGCAGAGAGCAGGACCTAAATGAAATACAGTTGACTGGAGCTCAGATAAAATCTGATAGAGGTGACTTTGATCGATCAAATGGTTGAAGAACTTTTTGGAGTCAGTATAGATGTAATCTGTTCAGCTACTTCCAAATCATTCCACAGTCTTCAAGTCTTGCTCATCTTTGCAGTTGCTGCAGTGGAAGGGAACAAAAGGTGTTTCTTGCCATTGCCTAGGCATTGCCTGGGGTGAAAGCAGTTGCAGATCTTGCCTCAGTCATCCATGCTTGCAGTCAGTTCTTTCTTCAGCTGTTGCAGTGGTCTGTGTGTGTAGGCTTTAATTCAAACTCACTAGGAACAGTTTTGCTGGAAAGACTCAGTTACCGGCCTTTACTGTCTATCCTCCTACCTCTCTTCATCTGTCACCTCTCCAACATGATGTTTTTATTTCAGTTTTTGTTAGTATATCAGACTGCATGCTGCATTCAGCTGCAGCAGCAGTAACCTCCAGAGTACGAAGGAATGGTCAGCAGGGTCTGACACCTGCTTCAGCTAATTCCTCCTATGCATCCAAAAGGTTAGTGGCAGAATTTCTCATCTTAATGTATAGTGGAGTGAAATGGAAAGACCGCCTTGCTTTTGCATCCCCTTGTCTTTAATCAAATGCCTGTTAAATGGCTGTTGAAATTCAGAGTAACTGTATACAGAAGTCTGTAGCTCAAATCATAATGATCTTGACATAAATAAGTGGCCTCCAGAATGCAGAAAGATATTGTTCTATAAGTTAAATACATATTTTTGAAACCTCTTCCGAAAATATATGTAAAGCCTGGAATTCCCACCTAAATACATTTTAATGACCTAGAAGGTCATTAGAAAGTATTTGGTTTTGTAGCTCAATGCATCAGACATGCAAATACCTATATTGAATGTATGGTTCAAATGGTGTTTCAGAAATTAAGCGTTTCAGGCCTTGGATGAGCCTACAATACTGTATTTGGATTTTTAAAAAATGCCTACTGGTAAGAGCACCTAGGTTATTGCTATCACCTGAGAAGTAACCAGCACTTTACCCTCCTTGATGAACCCTATAATAAACTGTTCATTTATTGAAAGTGGATTTTTTTTTTTTTAATTAAAATGCCTACCTGTTGTACTTGCAGCATAAATAATTTGTTTGAATCATCAGGTGAGTGCTGTTAAGTTCTAGTGAGAGAGGAAAATTGCAAAAACACAAATTAGGGTCCCTGTCCTTAAGTGTATTTCAGTTTGCATTTTGATAGCAGTTTAGAAATGTTATCGCCTGTTTTGTCACAGACATAATTCACATCTTTCTTCAGGCACTGTAAACAAGAGAAATGGTTTAATGGCTCCATAAAAGGCACTCTGTGCTGATAGCTGAGATTAGGTCCTTTAGTAATGGATTTTTGTGTGCTGGGGGAAGGGGAGGGCTTGGCAGAGGTAAATGTACTGGTAAAGAATCTTGGAGAGACTGATGTATCTGAAGTGCCTGCTGCGTTTCTCTGTGTATTGGGAAATAGATTTAAAAGTGTGTCAGTGCTGGCTTTATCAGTACAGGGACCTTTTCTTGATTTTGAAATTTTACCAAGTGCTACTTGGGTCACCTCAGTCAGGCTCGCATCTGGAGTTGTAATGGTATTAATTTAAATGTTTTTACATCTTCTGTCTTTTCATCTTGCTGTTAAGAAAATCAAACCCCTCTATTTAAATGCATTCAAGAAATCTGTCTAAACTAACATTGCTTATTAACAGTTTTGCCTCAGTAAATCATAAAAATGAGTTAGTTTATTTACTATATCAGGTTTAGAGGGTGATTTGAGGGCATAAATGCTCAGAAAAAAACGGTTCAGAAACCTGCAGCAGAAATGTTTTGGGCGTGACTTACTGTGACTTGCTGGTTGCTTTCTTTTCTCTTCAGATACATAAAGTGCTTGAATTTGATACATGTAAATGTAGGATCGCTTACGAGACATCGGAGTTCAGTAGCACAAGTAAGGCTGCTGGTGTCAGTTGATTTTATACCATATAATAAATGCTCTGGCCTTACAAGTGTTGCTAATTTCACATCTTTGTTTCTTTGGTCAGTGGAGTTAAAATTGCCTGCTCTTAGCCAGTATCACTGAACTACCAATAGTATTTCGTGCCTTTTAAAAATATGCTTTAATTAATTAATTCTTCAGAAAATAGAATCAGATTTTATTTTGTCTTATAGGAAGGAATCTGAAGTTTGAAAGTTATGACTTTGCTCAAAGCAGTAATGATTTGCAATTTCCTGTAAAATATTCCTTGTTTCTTCTTTGTCTTGAACAATCATTTCTTGAATTGAAAAATATTTTTAACTATTGCTTTTATATTTGATGCAGTGCGTTTCTGGATATTTCTCAAAAGAAATGATTCAGTTCTATCTGTTTCTCAGGCTACAAAATATACAAAACAATCCCCTCTGAAACAAAATGATTCCTGATTTAAATTCAGAGTTCTTAATAAAATTGTTCTTTGAATTTAAACTGTTTGTCATGAGCAGAATGTTTAGGATTAGGCTGTTGACAGATAGCAAAGGAGAACAGCACTTCAGAATGAGGGGTAGCAGTTTTCACCCTGTATTTTTGCATGTTCTGTGTGAGTTTACTTTGTGGGGACATTATTATTGTTTTGTATAAGATCTAGGTCTGTACAATAGCACTTTATGCATAACATGCAAGCCATCTTAGTCTGCAGATACAGACACATTTATGCACAGAGAATATGCACACAGGAAAGTATTATACCTTAATCAATTTGCTACAGATGGTACAAGTCCTTCTGCTTGTCTTATATTTGCCTGTTGGCTTCACAGAAGCTCTCAGACAGGGTTTGTGGATTGAGTTCATTCTGATACCAGTATGCCTGTCTTTCCCCAGTAGCTGAGGTGAGGTGTTGAAGCCATCCATCTAAGTACACATTGTAAGATTGTTTGCCTTTCAAGTTTGGAAGTAGTTATCTGTAAGTAATCACTCGGGATGAAATCTTGGCCCTTGGTCACTTCTTAATAAGATTGTTATTAAGGCAGAGTGCCCGTTACTTTAATAGGGTTGAGACTCTGTTCTGGGGTTAAGTAAAGTGAATTTGCTATCAGGGAAGAAAAAAGCAGTGAGGAGCTGGTTGTTTGAAATGTCATTTTGTTAATTTGTATGTGTTGGTAGCTTGGTATGCTGCACTAAAATTAGATTGTATAAATAAGCAACCTTGATCTCCTCAAAATAAAATGGATTGAAAACATAATATAAAATTGAGCTTAGCAAAATGGTGTATGTTTCAGATCTGTTTTAATAGGTGCACTATGAGTGTCACAATAAAATGAAGAGTGACGGGTGGAGGGTTTCAGTGATGACCCGAGAACTGTTTTGAATGTTTGAAATTTTAGTGTTGGAGTAAGTCTGTCATCTTCAGCCACACTTGAGATGTGGTTTGAAAGGTCAAGTAGTCTTCAAGAAAGCCCCCCCCAAAATGCAGTATTTTTATCAGGCTATTTTCCTTTCTACCTCTTAAAGTGTACACTTAAGGAGTTACAGATAAAGCTTAGCAGGGGACCGCCCGAGGAAGGCTTTAAATTTTAGAGCTTCATTATCTTTCTGGCCCTAGTTAAGATAAAGATCTAATATAAAATCACTTTGGACTGTAATGCTTTCCCTAAATGAAATGAAGGTGTTAACCTACTTGATTTGATACACTTTACCCTAGCTTATAAAGCTGGGAGGAAGGTGAGGTAAACTTTAATTAAAACTGCAGCACAGATGCCTCCTAGCACTGTGCCCTGTACCTTGCTAGGACTGTACAGTAAGCAAAATAAAATGTACCTCGCAGCCGAGGCAGCAGGCTGGAGCCGTGTTCAGTGAAAGTAATTTAATTAGTGTTGATCATGACTCCAGATGATGGTGATTTGATAAGGAATAATTTAGTACTTAACAGCCTTTTACATGCACCAACTCCATGTGGGAAGGTAAAGCAAATTGCACAAAATGAATGTGCTGCTTTCACTTGTGCCTGTGCCAGTGAGCTGGAAAACTGCCTGTTAGCAGACGTTCAGGCTCTCAGCGCTGTGATGAAATACCCAGCCAGTTCTCCACACAGGGCTGTGGTGTGGGAGTCTCTGTACTCCCGTTATTTAAAAATAAATAAGGGAAGTAATTTTTCATAACAGATTAACTCTGAGGAAGTAGCAAAGTTAAAATAAAAAAAAATAAAATTCAAAGATAGAGCAGCATGTGGCCTTTGCGCAAATACGTGATACTGGCTTTAAAAAAAGTCTAGTTGCAGTCATGTTTTAATTGTCTGATTCAAGTCAAAGAGGTCGCCTGCCTTTGCATTGAAGCCACTGTCCTGGAGTTGGGGGGCCCATCTTATGCATTAAATGTGTGGCATGTATTATCTGACCAAGACATGCAAAGAGAGTCAGCAGCAAAAAATTCACCAGCAAACATGAAATGAGCAACGAGATGTCAGCCTGCTTTGCAGTTATGGTGGAAAGTTGACCGGGTTGCGTTGTTAAAATTTGAGAATATTTATCCAAGAAGTCTATATGGTCTTTTATTTTAGTGCAAATTCAGACCATTTTACTCAGAAAAAAGTTCTTTCCTTGTTGTGACGTTCGCTGCTTGTCACCTCTGTCTCTTAAGTTACTGTGCTATGCCACTTGCATTTATGTACCTATTTTCCTTTGTAGTCTTCCCAGGTAATTGACTATTATCCATCAAATATAGTAGCTCAGTAGCAGTTGTAGAGACAATTCTTGGAAGTTTTGTGAAAATATGTGGCTAAATAACATAGTGCTGTCTTGTGGATGTCTCAGCTGAAAGGCAATAGTAAAAGCTGGCATGTGATAGGATGTGAGAGGACCCATTTGCGAAAATGTTTCCTGAATGTTGCCCAACTGTGGGAGAACCCATGGTGAGAATCTGGAACCTAGATCTTACTCACAGATACATATAAATCTGAGTTTGTTAGTTCTGATGCTGGCTTTTTAGGCAGCATTTCATTTACCTTCCCTTCCCCATCAAACACAAGCGTATGTAGGCAGGTGCATTAGTATCAGAAAATAGATAGTGTGTAACGAACTGTCTTCCCTAAGTTCAGATGCAAGGGAAGGGGCAAGATACTACTTGATGGTGTGTAATAATGTCCTGCTTTTGTGCTGAGCTTCCCTATTACGGACTGCTCACATGTATGTGGATTTCCATGGAGGTACAAGTGCCTGTGCCAGGCTAGAGTTGATGTTCAAACTATGGTGTTGTGATCATGGAATTGTGGTGATAAAATTGAAGCAATTTTTGTGGCACTCTTTGAAGTGAACTACTATTGCATTTATAGCTAAAGCTACCTCACTAATATTCCTTAGAAACATTTGGTGCTTGGGAAGTATTTTGCCTCTAACAACATTTACAGTAGTTAAGCCAAATATAAGTGGGCTGTTATTTTCCTGCTAATGAGATGGGATCCTGGCCATCATTCTATTAAACAATGAAAGTGCTAATAGCCAATGCAAAGGATCTCTGGTGTCTTATTTTTCAACTGACACCTGAAGAAATACTTGAAATGTTTATTTCCTGTATTGTTTTTAGTATTACAGTGGTTTAATTAATCATGTGCTTAATTAGAAGTGTCTAGCTTACTTGAGAAAGCTCATTGTTAATATTGTACTTGGGTTTTAATTACATTTTCTTTCACTTTACAGTGGCTTTCCATGGTCTCCCTGTGAAAATCAAGAAGGAACCCCATAGCCCATGTTCGGAACTTGGCTCCGCTTGCAGTCAAGAGCAACCATTCAAGTTCAGTTATGGGGAAAAGTGCCTGTACAATGTCAGGTAAAGCAATCAGGAGCATGTTTGCAGTGAGAACTGCTGAGTTAAATAAGGACTGACTAAAGAGTAATAAAACCATAGTAGTGATCTTACAAAAGTTACCTCCTCAGCAGATAACAGACTGATGAGATAATGCATTTAGCTGATGAACACTGATGGAGTTGTTTACAATTGTGTATCAAACACATAACTATTTTAAAGCAGCATTTTTCATCAGAATTCATGTTCTCCATTCCTTTTCCATGGGAGATGGTGAGAGTTTAAAAACACAGGGTACAAGCTTGCAGTAGAAGGAAGGAGTGTCTTGTTTTCTGCGAGTTGGGTTGAAAGTACTTTCAAAATGCATTACACACATTGGGAAAGAGAGAGATCTATGTAACAGGCCTGAGATTGACAGGTCTGAGCAATGCATTAGGTATTTGACAAGTTTTGCAGATGTTATCTGCATGTGTTTGTGGGTGATTACAATTTAAAATAGTATTTCATTAGGCTTTGCATCTTTGCTACCTATTCAAAAGCAAGGTGTCTTGTCTTTTCTTATAGGAATAGATAATAAAAGCTTTATTTATTTGTGGGTGGTGGAGGGGCTTGATACCACTGCATTCTTTATTGACTTTCTTTTGGTTTGCACTTACGTGTCACTCCTTCCTTTAGTGTTAGCAGTGAAGGATTTCTTATTGGCATTTCAGTCTATTTTAGAATCTTTCATCTAGCTTGTGAGTTTAGTCTCATTAATGTACTACCAAAACTATTAGCACTTAAAGCATTTACATTTAACATTTTTGGCTATAAAAGGAGAAAAAAAAAAAAAAAGGCTGATCACAGAGGAGTAATTTTGATTTCAAAAATTAAAATGCATACATTGATGGATTTGATGGGTGCTAGGGTATGAGACATAAGCAAGTATGCGAGTTCATGCATAGTGTCTGCCTAAGATCTGCATTTTTCCTGTTTAGAAAGGGATGATCAAAGTGTGCTCAAGTTTTTTCCTGATTAAGGACACCTTTGAAAATAGCATCTATATATTTTGTGTCTGGGGGGAGCGAGGGGTGGAGGGATCCTGTCAGGGGTGGCTGCTGTCATCCTAGTGTGGGTAGCTAAGCCAGCATACCATTGTTATCCCTTCCCTCTAGCTCTGTTGTTTTACTGTCTCACTTTGTGGTTTGTGCAAGCTCTGAAAAAGTCTTGACAAGGCGCTGCTGGCTATTCGTGCTCTAGTCCAGGTGCTTCTACTTTTGTGTATTTTGTATAACTCTTGTTAGAATGTTAGTGTAAGACTGAATAGTTTAAAAATACATATCTGTGCCCCAGAGAAGAAAACGCTACATTGAACCACTTTCCTCTAACACGTGCGCTCTTCTTAACATAAAAAGAGAATTCCTCCGCCCTAATCTGATAAATGAAAAGCTTATGTGACATTTGTTTGTTTTGTTTTTTCTCATTGCAGATGCTACTTTTTCTGTTTGTTTTTCCGTCAAAGAAAATAACCTGACCTTTTTTCCCTTTGCCTTACTGATAGTGCCTATGATCAGAAGCCACAAGTGGGAATGAGGCCCTCCAACCCACCAACGCCATCCAGCACTCCTGTGTCACCACTGCACCATGCCTCCCCAAACTCAGCTCAGACTCCTAAACCTGACCGGGTTTTCCCTACCCATCTCCCTCCATCCCAGTCCATTCAAGATAACAGCTTCTCTATGGACCACAGGTAAAACACAGAACACGTGAGAGAACCGTACAGAACGTGTTTCAATTGTGGATGCAAGTCGCTTATATAGGGTAGCACTGTCTTCCTGCCCACAGCTATTCCCTTTTGGTTTGGGGGACCAAGGTGAAAAACCAGCAAGGTTCAGATTGTGTTTTTTGAAAGACTGGCACCTGCCTTAGTGCACTTAGTAGGAGTTCATATTGGCAGTAGCAGATTTTTTATGACCTGCTGCTTCTGTCTGGTGAGGGTGGTTACCGGGTGCTAGACAGTCTCATCTAGGTTTCCTTTCCCATGAAAGATTAGGCTGGTTGGTCTTTCAAGGTCCCTTCCAGCTTGGGCTGTTCTATGATTCTGTGACTCACTTAAGGCTACTAAGCACTATGAGGTAACACAGTCAATAGCAGGCATGATCCTGGATATACGTATCTGGCCTCTTGCTAAGCGATTCACCTATCTAAGAAAGAGATAAGTGTCCATGTTATGTTACTGCTTCAGATTATTCTCTGGAAGGGTGAATTATTTTTCCAGCCCCATTTGAAATGTAGCATTTCAGACAAACTAAGATGCCAACATAAACTGTGCTTAAATAACATTAGTCAGAGTAAAAGCCACAAGAGCTAGAGACTAGAATTAAAGTTTAAACTGTCCTTAAGTCACCCTGTTTTGTTTTGATGTGTTAGAAATCCCCAGGCAACTGACTGACTGTCTTAGCTCAGTTGTGCAACAGATACACTCAGTGGATTTCCGTGATTTTTGAGACCAAGCACTTGTTTGTGGAATTCTATTAATCTCCACCTTAATCACATGAGCTTGTGTATGCTATGTTGTGTGGTTGCTCTGAGCATGTAAAAATTTACCTATATATAAAGAGATACATATGTTCAGAAACTTGGCTTAGCTTTTGAGCATCAGCAAATTAAGAAACACCTGAAATGATAACCACAGTTGTTGGTAGTGTGATTTGCAAGCTTCTGCTTTAGTAAGGGCTGTTATTTGTAGAGATTTGTGCCGATCACTTCTGAAGGGGGTTGCTAAGGTTTATGTTGCTGTTTTGTGCTATGCTAAGATAGCTTTAAATACCACCCAAAGTTTTCTACAAGCCATTGTGGCAGTGAAGAAACACTGGATTGTCCTCTTCAGCTGCAGTAGTCACCATCTTTCCCCACTCTTCCTTCCTGCTGTGGACTGTGGTCTAAGCACGCATGCCCCCAGTTGAAGCGAGGATGCAATTTTGATTACAGGATAGTGGACAAATGTGTATCTGTATGTACACCAAAGTCAAGTTGTCAGCAGACTGAAATCTCCAGATGCTAAATGGCTTCTGCGCAGAGAGTAGTAGTAAGATTTATCAGGCGAAAAAGTCTTCTGTTTTGGAGCAATTTGTAAAGAGTGTACTGAAGGTATATGTCAGCCTTAATATGAGTATTTATAGAGATTTGCATGCATCCTAGTATATTTTTCTATACACATAACACTTGCGCTGCACAAGCTTTGTAAGCTCTTTACATGATCCCTCTCACCCCCATGTTTGATATTCGTGTTTCTTAGGGCATTTTGCAGTAATGTTTCCCCTCTGTAAAAGAACATCATGTATTCAAGTCAAAATAGGTGACTCAGGCCAAAAAAAAAAAAATTAATTTTTCTCCTTTTTTAATGAAAGGTGCAATTATAAGACATTTTTCCTCTTTTTCTTATTTATTTTGAATCTTCTCACTTCCAGATTGAAGCAAATTTGTGCTTCATATTTTTTGTGAAATTCAAATCTTCATGATTTATAAGGTGATATGCTACTACAATGAGTGTATTCAGAAAATGGCATTGAAACAAATGACCTACCTATGTGAGATCATACATAAATCTGTAACTCAGGGCATATTTCTTTAGCGTATGCATTGGTGGCAGAAGATAGCATTAGCATCTAGAACATACAGCCCATACATCTTCATACAGGGCATGAATATATGAACGATAAGTGGTCCTAACAAGTACCAACAGGAATCAAATCCACTTGTATAAACAAATGGCTTGATTCCATACAAAGCTTCCAGTACAACAAGTATTATTAACTTCCTTTGAGGCTTTGTGAGTGAGCCTGTTTCTTATTTTAACTTCAAGTTGCAATTTTCTGATTCACTCCTTGACAGTTCTTAATGATAATTTCTGCTTCTTTTTTTGGCTAATGAAAAAAGGAAAAGAGGGAAATGAATGCAGTGCCAGTCAGCTTAACTGTTTCATAATACATTTGAGTTTCTGAGTTTATTTTCTGCAGGTGTAGGTGGAATTGCAAAACCCAATGCCTACAGTGCAGTACTCTTTCTACTGCAAAATATTACATTGCAGAAGCATTAAAAAAAAAAAAAAAATACATTGTCTCCACTACTACATTGTAATAATTTCTGTAGCTCCCACGGTATTTGTAATTAAGCAATGATAGTAATTATTTGTCAGATGAAGTTCAGAGCAGTATTATGACAGATGTTAGTAGAGTTTAAATTGTTTCATAAACGCATACTACATATGTGGTATGAGTTGGTAGTCAAGGATTGTATTGCCTGTGCAGTCAAACCCCTGCATTCTTCTTCACTCACGCAGTTTTCTCCAAGAGAACGTCTGCTTTTGCTTGGGTGAACCAAACTTTTTTCAGATCCAGAGTACAGGATGCTGAAGAATGATCAGTTCACTTGCAGAGAAAGGCACAGGGTTGAGGTGTTTGTTGGTTTGGGGTTCTTTGTTTGTTTGTATTAAAGTATGTCTTGTCCATGATGAGTAGTAACAGGACTAGTAGGCAATTTTCTGCAAGAAAGTTGCATCTGCTGTGATTTAGTGCAGACAAAGTATTACTGCAGTGGTTACCATTACTGTGGTAATCTGCAGGAGGTGACATGAGGTCTTTGCGCTGTTGATCAGAGCATGGTGGAAAAGCAGCATCCTTGCATTCTTCTCTATGCTTCGGAACCTGCAGCTTTCCAAGTAATTACATTCAGGCCTTTTAGTTCAGGTAGGTATGTCTTATGGAAGAAAAAAGAAGTATAATTTCTTGAGTAGTGTTGCATGTAAATGAAATTAATTTAAAAGTGAATTCTCAGATTTTTTGTCTACTGAAGAACATTTGGGAGTAGTGAGTGGCAGCATGGCTTGTATGGATGACTTTTTTCATTTAGAAATGACCAAGGGAACAAATTAAGGCAGGAGGGAAATTGTTAGGCTTGTTTCTCTTAGCAAAAGTTTACAGCCTGTCCTTTTTGTTGTGTGCTTATATTCCTTTTCCATTAGAGCTGGAATGTAGTGCCAGTGTTGCAGGTAGATCTCCCACAGCACTACCCCGGAGAGGACAGAACTGTGGACTTTCACCTGGAATGATTTCAGGTGTTATGACAGACAGTGCTCTTTATTCAGAATGTTTGTTGTGATCAGGATGGTTTCTGTGTAACAGTAAGAATGGTAATAGTAAGTTAGAGCACAAGCAATATGTTGCTGATGCTTGTGAGAGAACAAAAACTCTGCCCAAGCCTCCTCTGTCTTACTGTGGTACAATGTCAGTCTTTCTGCTGACTTGAATTGTTGCATTACCTGTTTGCCTTTTCTGTTGAGAGAAGATACTGAAAGCCAAACAGATGGTGGTGGGAACAGGTCTTGGAGCTGGTATTAATAGGTGGGCTTTTTTGTTTCTTTGCTTGTTGCTAAATGATCCTGATGGGAACACTTGGCATGTTCATAAGCAAAATGTTTGCTACTGAGAAAGTGATACAAGTACTAACCATGACCTCTGGTGATCTTTGGGAAATGGAATGTTGCTCAAGCCCTTTACATGACCTCTCCTCTAACTTGTGTCCTAGATTTCGCCGCCAGCTCTCTGAGCCTTGCAATTCTTTCCCACCTTTGCCTACAATGCCAAGGGAAGGACGTCCAATATATCAGCGTCAGATGTCTGAGCCAAACATCCCCTTCCCGCCTCAAGGTTTTAAGCAGGAGTACCATGATCCAGTTTATGAACACAACGCTATGGTTGGCAGTGCAGCCAGTCAAAATTTTCCCCCTCCTCTGATGATTAAACAGGAACCTAGAGATTTTGCATATGATTCAGGTAGGTGAGACTCTCCTTTAGCCCTGCATAATAAAGTAATATATGAATCTAAGCCAGTGCTGTTGGTTGTTTGATCATACAAATCAAAACTTGCTTTTTTGGCTTCTATGTCTTCCAGATTAAATTATGTCTGAGATAGCTTAACACAACAGTAAGATTGCCACATAGTACAGTGTGACTCGTGCTGCCATTGCTTGCTCTGTAAAGGATTTCATTTTCCAGAACTCTCTGTCCAGAAAGTGCGCAGGTTAAGAAAACCAGAGAAGAAAGAATCATAAGTACAAAACTGAGCTTTGCTTAAGAGGGGCTTGGTCTGTACTCTCTCGTCTGTGACCTCTGAATTTGTGTGCTCCATTTTTACGAGCTCTTTCATTTGTCTGCCAGAAATAGAGGACTCTTTCTCTTCTTGCTTGCACTACTTTAAATCAGGAGTAACTCCGCTGAAGTGGAGTTTATACAGCTATAAAACCAACGAGGGAGAAGAATCAGCCAAATTGGTGTCAGCTTCTCAGTTTGTGCATACCGCTGTGTTTTGTGGATGTACATAATCTGTGATGCCAGGTTGCTGATGTAGAGAATACGCTGTTGCTATTAATAATGTTTATTATGATTGTGGCAACTGGAAGAGAGCCTTATTGCTCTATGTACAGTATAAAGCAGAGGAGGCAGTGGCAGAGCCTGCTCTCAATTGCTTCTGGTCAAAATAGAAAAGATAAGTAATAGAAAGGATAAAAACATAAATCAAGGGAATAACATTGTAAATGTTTGCCATAATTTAAACATAATATTGATTTTATACTTGGGAAAAGAGAGAGAGAATTAGGGAAGACAGAAAGAAATTTAGTAACGAGTACCAATGAACAAGAAGAAAACTGGAATGGTGGTATGGAGAAAAGCTGAGATTATAACAGCATGGAGTGGTCTAGGTGAGGTAAACCACTGATCAGTATGGAGCAAAGAAAATGCAGTCAAAACATGTTTTTCAGTTTTGGTGTAAGTGATGTCTGCAGCATCTGTTCAGTCTTTACCTCTGTCCTGCTCTGTGTAAGTTATACTGTTGAAAGGGAGAGATTTCTGTGAGTTCTTAGTGTCCTTCTGGAGGAGGATCCCTTGCTTTTGTACACTTGTATGCTGAGTTGGCAGGGAGAAGGGGTGGTACTGTTTGACATCAGTCTGACTCTTCTGGGCTCTGCAGTACCTGCAGTGGTTCTCTGCTGGTTCAGTCTCTGCCTAGGTGTTTTTGCCATTAGTTTGCCGACAGCTACATGGTAGCTGAGTTGAGGTCTCCCTTGAAAGTTTAGCCTGTGACAGACTATCTTGCAATTTGATAAAACTAGAACTGGATTTTATTGTCTTTTCTGTAGCTAACCTAGCATTTTCTGTTTAGTGGGCTGTTTTGTGGTATTGGTAATGTAAAGTGCTGATTTTAGTGCAGATTTCTATGTTAGAACAGGGAAATTTGGAAAGTAGAGCTTCTTTCTCCTTTCTTATTCTTGATAAGCAAAGAACCAATCCTTAGTTAATTTGAGTTAGGCCAATACAGGGAGGAGACTGGGGTGAGATGTTTCTGGAAGCTGAAATATAAGACAAGATGAAAATGAGTTCAGATTATAAGGATCATATCTAGACCTCCACCTGTTTATTGATCAATGTTCTGAGATACATGTCTTTGGCAGTTGTGTGTCTTTAGTCTTACGGAACAGCATGGGAGAGACTGTCTGCCTAGACAATAGATAATAAATGGGGGACTGCAGCTTCAGTCACTGCCAGTCCCTTGCAACTTTCAGAAACACTGTTACTTTTCCTGCTAAATTGAAGGGTGAAAAAAAGGCCCTTTTGTAAGCGTGCTTTGTATTTGGCTAGGAAGTGGGATCTCCTTGTTGAGATTTCTTAAAGAAATCTCCTATTTCTTTAAGACTGGGTTGGCTGCTAACATTCATCTTTCTTTGGGATATTTTTAATGGAAAAATAGCAGGAAATTTTATTGTAAAAGGAAGGTATGCAAACTTGTATTCAGTCCTTTCACCTCTTTCTTTTTCCTTTTTTTATGTGCCAGCAAGATCAACATTCCACTTTATAGTAATGATGTTCAAGCAAAATGGTTGTTTCTTTTGTAGATGAATAATTAGTTTTTAAAAATGTAATAGCTGTGTAACCAGTGGTCATGAAAAATTAATCTGTTAGTATCAGGAAGTACTTTTATTGGTCTCAGAATATCTGCATTTAAGTTGACACATCTGTACACTCCATAAATTGCAGTCAACAACTGTGGTCTGTTGATATTTTGTCTTGTTACCATCTGTTCTCTAGAAACCATCATTTTCCATCCTTGCTAAGAGTACGTTAAATAACCCCTTAGGAAACATAATGTATTTGTCACTGAATCATTGATTTCATTTTTCACCTATGGATGTTCAGGGAAGAAGGAATGCCAGAGTGAAAAGTCTTTTTTTGCATGTTGTTTTATTGCAGCTCAACTAAGAATGTAGAAACGTATTTAAAAAGTTCATTGTAGTACACCAAGATGTTCCTTTTGGGATGTTTCTGGAAGAGCCTCATAAAAGTTCATTGCTTTTGTGCACTATACTTTTATACTTTGTGGGAAGCTGGTGAATGAAAAGCATTATTATGGGATGATTATAACTCTATTAAAACATGACATTAATTATGACATGGGAAATGGCAGATCAATTAGTTGTAATTGTAATTGCAGGTATGCAGTTTCTATTGCAGAATGTTTGAGATAAAGGAAAAAGAAAAATGTCAACAGAGTAGAAGCTCCTCCTTCTACATCCACACTTCCAGAAGTCACAGTGCATCATACATGTTCAGTCAGACTTTGTTTTCTGCCATGGACTTTTTTTTTTTTTCCCCAAGGCTGCCAGTTGGATGTATTTAGTACTTGATGCTATATCTAGCAACTTTAAGCACCAAGATGCAGCCAGAAACATGGAGTGCTTTGAGATTTTGCATCATTAATGAGTATACTCCAGAAAGCTTCCCAAGATCTTTGTTTAGAAGGGCTAATAGTGGGCATTCTTGTACAGTTAGCACTTCTAGAATTCAATTCATGTAATCAGGTGCTTAAAAGGCCAAACTTGAGATACCTCATCTATTCTGGGCTTTATTTTTACACAGGTTCTTTTCAGGCTTGATCTTCCCTACTTAATGTAGTGAATTTGAGATAGACTAAGGTAGGACTCTAGCTATGCGTGTATCAATTAATATTAAAGATCTAGTTTTAAAATGACAAATTATTAAGTTTATATCATATTTTATTTTAACCAACTGAAATAGTTATTTTGGTTGGAAAGTTCTTTAGTGAGCATGTCTTTGGGAACTTCAAAATTTGTCAGACAGTGGTGTTAGAGGTAAGCAAGAGGAGGAATTGTTGCTTGCATATACTTATTACTGGTTACCAGAAATCTATCTGTTGAAATCTAGATTTCAACATTATCTGTTGAAATCTAGATTTCAACAGATAATGCCTCTAACCTGTTCAGTCATTCATGAGCAGAATAAAGGCATTAGCAAGGCTATTCTCAGTTGTATTTCAGGGTAGCTCACGATTAATACGCTTGAATGGACCTCAGAAAATTTGAATTCTGTCTGTATCACTTCCAAAGTTAACTTCCAAAATACTAGTTGCATCACTTAAAGAATTAACTATCCAAACAGAATTATTAGTGTCTTGCCTTCTGAGTTGTTCATCCCTTAAATTCCTGAGGCTTCACAAGCAATAAATACTTTGCGTTGGCATGTGAGAATGGATGGGGAACTGCCCCTCTGTTAAAAGAGATGAGCGGAGGCAGAAAGATACATCAGAGATATATATACCTGTTTATTTTGGGTATCCAGTTAGGACTGGATAATTTCTGAAGAACATTATGTATTTACATATGTTCAAACCTCAGCTCCTAGAGACTTCGTTTGAAGATTAGGGTCCCTGTGTAAACACTGCAAAAGTAAGAAATACGCAATAGGAAAAATTGGCAGAAGCATCGTGACTGCTTTGGAAAATGTTGGAGATGGAATGGGCTTTGTTGGGGCCTAAAATCGACCATTCAGCTGTATTAATCTTGAGGTCATCTTTTCCTTTCTTCATGTGTTCGGCCTCATTAAGTACACAACTTCCAGCTTCTGTAACAAATGAAGCAGGTGCTCCACCTGCAAAGCTGTTTACAGCATGGCACTGTCTCCCCCAAACAGTTCTGACCTGTGCACTCAAGAGACGAGAGTGCCAAAGCAAAAGGCTGTATCATAATTCATTTGCAACAAAGAGGTTGTATGAAAGTTGCACAGGAAATTGTAATAATGACACTTCTTAACCCTTCCTGAGTTTGCTTTTACAGGTATAGGATGTTGTTAGCATTCTGCCATCCATGTTATAAATGTTTGTTTACTTAATGACTGGGAACAGAATAAAAAACAAGACTCCTTTCAAATTCCTAATGTGGTGTTTTTTGAAAAGAAAATCAATGAGAGTTAATGTGGAAAAAGATCCATAGTAGTACATTCTTCCCTAGAGATCAGCTCACATGCCCTTAAATTTATGAAGTTTCAGAACAGTGTGAGAGAATGTTGAAATTAAAATTTCAACAAAGTACTTCTTGGAAGTACTTTTATTTGCAGATTGCCTTTCTTTTTTTCCTTTTTTTAAACAACAATTTGATATTCCATTATACTTCTTGGAAGCAAGGTTTACACATTTAAAGGTAGTAATATGAAGGAAAAAAAAGAAATCTTATCTATCAGAATCAGTGCAGGATTGATTTTTCTAGGATATTCTCTAGTGGATTGACCAGTGAAACCAGACACAACTCATGGTGCTTCTAATACTGTCTTTAATTATTACAGTGCTTTGAAAATATGCTAAGTATTATTTCTACAATTATTCCCTGAAGATTATTTCACAGACTAATAGACTTCACAGTTAAGAAATATTTCTTGATTGTAAGCCTAAATTTTCCCTTTGATCAGTTCCATTCCCTTGCTCATAGCTACACTTCTTTGGCTCATCATAAACAATTCCTTGGTGTTAATGAACCACCTCTGAATCTCTGTAGACAGTTTGCATGTATACTATTTGTCTGTGTGACTTGTTGTTGAGATCTTGCTTCCTAAATCTTCCAGCTGTTCAATCTTTTACTCAAATTCTCTCTAGGTTTTCCTTTTTTTGTTGTTGTTTTTTGTTGTTGTTGTTTTGTTTTTGTTGTCAGTCTGCAGATATTTGCATTATTTTTGAGCATAGTTTTATAAAACCCTCTGTGAAACGGAACCAACTATCCTTTTGCTGGATATGGTGCTTCAGTCTGCACATTTCGAAACTGCATCTCCTCATGGCCCTAAAGAAGTTCTTTTACACAGTAGTACAGTTGTTCTCAATTAAAATCCGGCTGCATAAAGGCAGAAGGGGAGAGGGAATAGAGGTTTGCTCTGGTGTTTTTGTAGGTTTAAGAAGTCCCTCCTTGGTTTTGGTTTTACACTTTTCCCAAGTCTCACTTTTGTGGTTTAAAATACTTCACCCTCTTGTTTCAAGAGCTTGTCTTTGCTGTGTTCCATTAGTGAATGAGCATGGATTCTATTCAGGAGTTAAGCTGCAATGCACTTTATACTTGCCCTTAAAACACAAATCTGCTGTTCATGATATGACAGTAGAAAATAAGAGCATCTGACAGGGAAACTTGGGAAACCTGAGCTTCAGAGGGTTGCTGTGAAAGACAGAAGTTTAACTTTTCACTTCCTTCCATCAGCTGGTTTCCTGTATTTGCTAATTCTGTCTGAAAGAAATCTGTCATTACAATATAATTAATTTTGTAATACTGTCTTAACAAACAAAGGAAAACATGAATACCAAGTTAATGTGAACATACAGGCAGAAGACCATGCATCTGTGTTGCCTTTCAAAGCAGACAGTACGATCTGAAAAATTGTCCTGCAGGCCCTGTTTTTCAAAGAAATGGATAAATATCCTCTAAATCTACAGTTACAGTAAGTGGCACTGGCTAATGATTTGATTTGAGGATTGAGAGCACAGTCTGGATTTACTCTTTGTGCATTAACGCAGGTCAAATGGACACAGGCTGCATTTTAAATCAGTAATGGAAGGCTGAAGCCTGCCTTAAACCAGTCAGATCAGCCTTACCCAAGACCGATTGATCCCGGGAGACTGAGCTCTGTGAGCCTAGCTTTTATATGAATGGGCTCTGTGCAGCCTGAAGTTTCATTCATAAAATGGATGCTGAAGGCAAAAAAAAAAAAAGAAGGAAACACAACCAGCCCACACACACCAAACCCTGGAATGTCCATTTATGCGGAGCTGAAGGGTGTAGTGTTCCCTCAGCTGCTGCTGTTGCCAGTTGCCTTAAAGTAATGATTAATGCTCCTTGGCCCTGCCTGCCTGAAACCCGACACCATTTATGGCCTTGGTGTGTTTCTAATGTATAGTGAATGAGAAGGCTACATTCTCAAATCAGAAACATAAACAGGAACTGGTTGGTCTGAATTCCATTCAAATATGTCACTTCAGCCGTGCAGTGTTTGTCCAACTTCGATTTTACAGGCAGGGGATGGGACGGGGAAGAAAAAGCAACACAGACATTTTTGCAGTAGGATTACCAACAAAAGGAGCGAGGAAGAGAGAAAATACTGCTGTCTTTTGTTGAATTCAAAGGGAAGCGATGTTTAAAATGCAATTTACAGTTACTGAGGTTAATAAAAGCAAATGCATGATTTTAAAGTATGCTCAAAAGATCAGTTCCATGTGGAATATCGATTCGGAGCTGAATGTGTGAGCCTTTGTTTTGCTGTTCTGCTGCATAGAAAGTTACACATTGCCTAGACAGGCTGTTGACATCTGGTCTCAGAAAATGCATTAGATGCTGTCATAGATCTAAAAACCAAAGTTGTGGAAAGGAAGCTGTTTGCTTAAGGTTTTGGTTTGTTTTTTTTTTTTTTTTTTTTTTTTCCTGTATGCATGTAATAATTCCACTTAGACACGAGCTGGTGGGGCCAAATGTAGTTCTCCGGTAGGTTTATTGTCAAGTGAGATGTAGGAAATTAAACTAAACAAATCTTACTTATCTACGGGGTTTTTTTGTGTATATCTATGAGTGCACATTCTCACAGATTATTTTTCTTTTCCCCTAATTGCTGGTATGAAGACTGGTAACAGACAAAATGATGAACAAAACTTTCCATTCTGAATGTTTAAATGGCATAATGAATTGGGAATATAATACTTATATTTTAGATTGAATTTTAGAGATGATAGTGACTATTTTCACCCCTGTAACTTCAGTGTACTTGCAGTTTTCATACTGAACCAGCTAATGAAAATTTAATGCTGACTTTCATATTGCTGGGGTTTTACTGATTTGGAGATCTCTGTCGTAATTACATACTTCTGAGGGGATTGTGCTTTTAAAGGTGGTTGAACTAAAACCTGAGCCACCAGCATTTGAGTTGTGAAATATGCTCCAGCAGTCGCAATACAGGGAAATGCTGATTAGCTCTAGTACTTCTATCTGCATGTCTATCTGAATAGAGACATACAAGTTTTAATCTGAATGTGTTCTTCAGGTTTACAAGATCATAAGTTTCATGATCAAAAAGAAGCATTTGGTACTTCTCTCTGCAAAACACAGGTCATGCATTTTTCTTTGGGATGCCTGGTGCTACCTTAGCTGCTTGTTGCAATCTGGTTTGAAGAATTGCCTTTCTTGCATAAAAGCTTTATCTGTTTTTCAGTTATTTCAGTATTGTTATTCACCCTTTAGCTGGTCAGAGCTTCTTGGTGGTGGTAAACAGTTGCTTTCCACCAGGAGGCAAAATGCATTTGAGCAGTGGATGAAGCACTCCTTTGTAAACAGTTTGTTAGTGTTCTTGGAAATCCACAAACAGAAAAGTTACTTGCAGTGTGACTGTGATGTTTTAAATTTTGAGACCAAAAGTATGTCGTTTTCTAGCTTGAACATCTTACTTTAAAAAGGACACATTTGGCTCTGCTCTTGGTAAAAACCTCTCCCACTGTACCAACCACTTCTCCATGTTCCAGAGGAATTCTTGTATTGCTCAGGTAAGCACAAAGCTCTGCAAGGCACCGAGGGGAGGACTGGCATACTCACAGTGTGTGGCACAGAATCAAGCTGACTTGTGTGAGTGGCACATGGGAGCTAGGTGAGTCTAAGCTATCTGAGGGTCTTGGGCATGCCCTTCTGTGCCTCGTAGTACAAAAGGAAAGAATCTGCATGTATTGTATTCTGTATTTGTTGCCTGTAGGAAGACAAGTGGCATAACATGTTTAAGCCTGTTTATATAGTTGGACAAACTCTGCAGTTTTAGTGTCATCACTTGTTTTATACCTGTAGGGAAGTAGGCAAATTTTCACATGAGGTGTTTGATGAATTTGGGTGACTTGTTAGCAGCCTCACTGCGTAAGGCGGTGACTCACTAGTGCACTGTTGCATTCACCTGAGCTGCCACGTAGATAGCAAGGCTAGGCAGGTAGCTTGACTTCTTCACCCACCTTGTTTCACATTGTGCACACCTTCTAAGCCTTGGTCTCCCAGTCCCTCTCTCTGCACATGCATATGTAATGCAATACCTTGGCCCTCCAAATCTACAGATGATGTTGATAACGTGAACTAAAAAGTAATTCAGAGGTAGAGTGTAACGTAACAACATGTCCTTCAGCTAGGAATGCTATGTAAGGTTAGAAACTGGTTCAGATTACCAGTTCCTGCTTTATTCTGCTTCATTCAGAAGACAGTCACTTCATCTCACTGCCTTCAGAAGCTTCGTCTTCCCTGTGTATTGCCTGGCTAGCGATGTGAACTGAAATTCTGCTTGTCTCTGCAGGGTGTGATTGTGGGTCTGAAATTTGGTCCTTATCTCTGAAACACAACTGGAAAAGAGGATTTAAAGATTCCTTACCCACCTTGAGTTATACAGGGCTAAGACAACCTAACCCTTTAAATTCTGATAGGACAATATGAAATACTTCCTTACCAAGGGGCCACTCAAGGGTCTCATTCAATAATGAAACCTAGAACCTGTGCCTGATAAATTCAGTAGCAGATTTTTCTTGTCCTTAGGAAATCTGTTTGGACTTTTTTTGCTTGGGTGTATTTTCATTGAGGCACAGCAGAGCTTACTTCCAGTATTTTTCTCTGTGACAGTCCCAGATGAGAAGGCATTTCTTCAGTATCTAGATTACACATAATTTTAAAACAACACCTACTGGGAAAAGATGTTTTCAAACCAATATGATATAAGGACATATTAATTGTTTTAAGATGACTGCTGTGTTGTTGTTAGCAAGAGAAGCAATGAAGAATGACCTCTTAGTATTTCAAATTAATAAAGAAAGAAAAATAATTTTTTATGTGTCCATGTTTTTAGTTAGGGTTGGGTTTTCTTTCTTTTCTTAAAGGGATTCTGCTGTTCTTGAGATAATGTAACTTTAAAATGTGAATTACTTCATTAAAAGCCTGAAGTAAGCTTCTTTTGTGTCCTTAATCCAGGCACATGTTTTTTCAAAGACTAAAATTGCAAAAAGGTGGTAGAATCAGTCACCTCAAACACTTGAATCCTGCCCTGGATGTATTTTACACCTACTTCTACCTCATTTGTTTCTTAAAACAATGCTTTAAGGAGAACAAAACATATAATTGCTCTGTAATTTCTGCACTAAAATGTTTTCTTTTGAAGTAGCTCCCGCTTAGCTTGTAAAAATACTTCTGGGTCTTAGTCAAGCATTTAGTACAATTTAAAACTGCAATGCTAAATTTCATTGGTTGGACTTTTTATTAGATAAGGTAGAAATGAAAGCAGCAGGCAATTTAATTAGCAGTAATTTTTCTGGGCAAGTCATTACTTTGATGAACTTCAGAGCAATGTTTATGGCTCCTAATTAACCATGTTAGTCATTTGATTGAATAATCACTTTGGAAATGTTTCTACAATTTGATTAGAGTCTGACCCACTCTGATAGTCATAAATTAACTGATAGCACTTTAGGATAACAAGGCTGTAGTTACTTTACGAGAAATAAACTCTTCCTTGCTGTATTTTTCAGTCCTCTGTGGACTGTTTAAGCACAAGCTAACCAGAAGATTAAGTAATGTTGGTACAAACAATGCTTGCCTTAAAAAGACTCCAGATGTTAATTATAATTGACTTAGGAGCATGGGAGATGAAACCCCAAATTGGCTAAGAACATAACTTCATGAATGTGTGCATAATTCTTTATTCCGGGTACTTTGCTGTATCACTTTGCAAGAGTGGAGTTCATGAGTCAAAAAGGGTTTTGCTGCCAATACTAGTGATTTTTTTACCGAAAATAGAAAATAGCATCTGTTTCAATTCTACAACTTCCTCCTTTTTTACGTAGATTTTTCCATTCTCCTTAACATTCAATCTGCTTGTTAACATGAGTGATTCCTTGCAGGTGAACCGCTACTTAATAGCCTTGACTTCTAGTCTACAGAGCTATACTTGACTAGCATGATCACTGAATCACTTATTCCTGTGATTGCTCAGAATAGCTGCCTGAGATGTTAGAGACTCTCTGGGCCTGAGGAGGCTGGCACTGGGTGTTTCATCGAGAGAGGAGGCAGTGAAGAGTTCAGCGCAGATGTGGAAGAGAGGCCCTGGACTGTTAGAGGAAACTTATTATTACTGCCCTGTGTTTCACTTGTTTTGTGAAGTCAGTGTAAAACCTCATTTTCTTATCCTGCCAGATCTTTGATACTCATCACTAGTCAGTGAACAGTGAAATTTGGAATCACAGTCTGAAAGAGTCTGTAGGCGGTGTTGGAAAAATAGTGTCTGCTCTCTCGACCTCTGTTTGCATCTCTTTAAGAGTTACAAGTTACTGGGAACAGATTGCATAGCTTAGGGTAGGAGTTTATCACAAGATCAAATAGACTTTGTTAAGCAGGACTTTTGATATCCAAGAAGTGGTTTAAACGTAGGCTAGAAAGGCAAACATTCATGGTGTATTTCTGTTTGCAAGTCCCAGTGCACAGGATGTGGCTACTTGGGTACAGTGCAAGACATGGGTTAAAAATGGAAAGACATTTAAAGTACACAATATTCATTAGTTCTGTTTGTTTTTTCTTATTATTCTTGCAGATTTGGGTAAAGGTGTGGAATGGCAAATAAATGTGTTACTTAGAATGTACACAGTAATTTTTTGGGGTGTGTCTGTCTTTTTTTTGTCTAAGGGTGTACAAGTGGAGGGTAAAATAGATGCATCTGGATTCCTAGATTAAATGCTTAGCAATAGCAGAAAATTTCATTAACCCTTTAAATTCTTAAACAGACTCTAAAAAACAATATCCTACTCAAAAGACCCTCTGACATTCCTTGCGTTAATGTAAAGTTCAAGTCTCCAGTGACTGGCAGCCTTTTCTGTGTAATTGATTAAAGATATTAGGTCACATTAGTTACATAGAAACACAAGTACAGGATTTAAAACATTAGTAGTCTTCTGTGGATTTTTGGTCTGTGAATGGTCTAAAATGTAATTGCCATGGGAGTCAGCTTTTAGCAACGTTGATTACAGTAAAGGTTTGAGTTCAAGTGCCAATGTTAGATGGGATCTGTGATCCTCACATTATGATTTCCTCCTCTGCCATGCCTTGTGCGTGCTGCTCTGAAATGCTAACTGCGTGTTGACAGGTTTCCCCTTGCTGTAACTTGCATCCTTTTTGTTGCTCTTCTGCCTGCAGCCTGTCTCATTGATAACCTGCACACTTTTAATTACAGACAGTCTTTTGATTAGTATTGTCATCTTCTTTCAGAAGTGCCTAGCTGCCATTCCATTTACATGAGGCAAGAAGGCTTCCTGGCTCACCCAAACAGAACAGAAGTTAAGTTTTCTATTATGTATTGCTAATGTATGAGAGTAATGTAAAAATTAAAAAGTCTGGAGGGATTTGGGGTTCACTGGTTTAATTCTGCTTCTGGGAAGACTTGCATCATCTTTCTTTCCCTTCCCAGTTTTGAGTTTCTGGTGCACTGATATTTTTTTGTTGCCTCTTTTAGTGCCACAGGTTGATCAGGGTAGAAGCAATTTTTTAATGAATTTACTCATTCTGCTTTTCAAGGCTTCTAGCAGTTGAAAGGAACAGACACTTAAAAATTTGTCAGTTTCACCCATTCTGGTCAAGTGGTATTTTCCAAGTTGGTGGTGTGACAGGCTCAGTTAACTGTTAAGTAATTCATTTTATACTTCAAATTCAGTGATGGTTTTTGGCTTTTCCTTCTGTTATGATTTTTGCAGTATTTTGGTGCTGCTTAGGCCCAAATTGTAGAGCCATGTGATACATATCAAAACTCTCAGTGACTTCAGTAGGGCAGAGCTGAGATCATTGTCAGAATTAATGATTATGAGTTAAAAGCCCTTTATATGTATTAAAAATCAGAAGGCCAATTAAAAATAAGGACTGACAGAGAGGTGGTACCCTCCACTCCCCTGCTTTGGTGTATCTTTCTTGCCAATATAGGATATTTGTTTGTTTGTTTAAGGTTTGTTTGTTTTTCTTCCACATAGCAGATTTCACAAACATGAGGGGAATTGGTTTTCAGATTGATGAGAATTCAGGCAGATGTATGAATCAGAGTTCTCTAGTAAGACTTCATTCACAACTGGAAAGATAACGGATCTGGCTAAAAGCCCAACTGCTTCTGGGGTGGAATAAAGACAGAACTAAAAATACAAAGTAGTGTTTAACAAGGAGGGTGAAACAGGGGATGGAAATTTATAACAGTCTTGGTGTATGAAATTACATGAAGTATTGAAGTTTGATAAGGGAGGTGAAAGACATCAGGGAAAAGTCCACAAACTGCAGGTCTAAGGTCAACAGATTTGAGTTTTAATCACAGCACAGATTGTTTTTCCCCTATCTTAGCCATGTTTTGCACTCGTAGGTAGTTGGTGGTGGTAAAAATGTTATGAATGACGTAGAAAAAGCAGTGATGTTTGATAAATATTTGGGTTTTGTCTTTGGAGATCAGTCAACATGATTTTATGGGATAAAGGTCATGTCAGATCTGATTCTACTCTTTGCTGAGGTTAGACATTTGATTGATAAAGATGCTTGTATCGTGTACTTAGACTTTTTATGGCATTCAATTTGCCACTGCATTACATTCTGATTAAGAAGTTAGCACAAAACAGTATCAATAAAGTACACATTAAATACATTAAGACCTGGCCGAGTGACAGATCTAAAAGTTGCTGTCACTGGGCAATCATGTCTGAATGGATTGTTTCTATTATAGTTCTGTAGGAATTGATATCAGGAGTGTTGCTATTCAACATTTTCAGTAAAGATAGGGAACAAAGTTAATAGATAACTTTATGGCACAGAGAGGATAGGCAGAGTGGTAAATAACGGGCAGGACTGGGCAGTCACACAAAGCAGTTTGAATTGTTTGGTAATCTGGGCACATTAAACAAAAGGGTTTTTTAATATGCTTGAATGTAGACCAGGCCTATGGATCCAGGAAACAGTATACTGGAAAAATGATTTTGAGATGGGCCTCCTCCTCCTAGGCTTCACAGTGGGAAACCAGCCCAACCAAACATTGCAACCGTATGGCAGAAAAGCCTTCTGTAATATTTGCACAGCCAAAAGGAGGGTCATAGGGTGGCGGAAGAGGAGGAGATGTTTTGTCTTGCTAAGTAGCACTGGTGAGGCTGAAAACTCGCATGCAGTACAGTTCTGGTTAACCAAGGCATTAAAATAATACTGAAAACTGAGAGTGTGTATGGAGGAGAGTGCTAGAAAGAATGCAGGGTTGCAGAGTGTCTTTTAACAACAAATAAAATTTTACAGACTAATCTTAATTAGAAAAAACATCAAGACAGGGTATGACTTCTGTGAGTGTGAGGAGGAATCATCAAGTAGGACTTTTTTAGTCTCGCAAGCTGAAGACGAGTAGGAACTAATGGTTCAAAGTCAAAGCCATGCTAGTTCAAACAGGAAACGAAACAAACATTTTGGAATAAATCATAGAGAAAAATGGGTGCTTTTTCATTTTTGCAGGTGGAGATTAACAGTCTTTTGGGAATGTGCACATTAATTAAACACCCTTGTACTGTGGCCAAAATGTTGAGATTGGGCAGTGTGTAAAGGATGTGGGATATTAATCTGATTCCTGTATGACTTAGTGTTCCCTCTGGCATTAAGCCTGTGATATCTTCTTTCTCCATGCATCTTTTATATAAACACCTCTCTTTCTTTTACTTACAGGCTGTATGTATGAAAAAGGACCTAGGCAATTTTATGATGACACTTGCGTTGTTCCAGAGAAGTTTGACGGTATGTATGACACATCTCTCTCTTTTTCTTGTGTGGGTAGATGAAAAAGGAAGAGATGAGGGACTTTTCTCTGTTGCTGATCAAAAAACCTTGGTAACATTCCAATTTAGGATTCCTTAACACACAATTTGCAGTGCGCCCAACCAAAGCTGACCTTTGTCTCTGGAAACCAAAGTCTTCTCTTCAATAGGATGTTGTTTGACTTTTGCCAGTGAAAGATGCTGTATCCAGAGTTGTGGCAGAGGAGCTCAGTTCCTGCACTGTTGTGAAGTGATAGCAGGATTTCCATTGCACTGATTATCACATACCGCTTGTTGTTTGAGATTTAATGAAAGCTGTTCTTATAATTAACAAAACATCACAGAAAGAAGCAGCTTTGGTTTTACTGAGGATTAAGCCTCTTGTCTCGCTGCCTGTGAAGTGATGAATAGTGGGGAGTGAGTGTATAGGGCATTTTTGTGTTTGTGTCAATGCATTTACACTAGGTTAAACATTGTACTAGTGTTTTATTTTTCAGTGGGATTGGTAACAAATCAATGATCTTTTCACAGTGCTACACATTACAGCAGATTTTTTTTTTTTCCAAGAGGGATTCTGAGGTCAATTAAAATAAATGGCCCAAATTATCCTCAGTTACTCTGATGTAAAATCAGTTTCTTGGTGTAACTCAGTAGATTTCAGATATATTTCATTATAGACAAAGTAGATGGACTCAGTATTTCTTGCCAGTGACTCTGTTTGTCTGCAACTTTAGGATGTAATTTGGAGACCAGTTACTTAAATTTGATAGATTGGCTTCTTTTTGTGAGTATATGTCTGTCCAGCTTTATTTATTTTAGCAGGAAAGATTAGATACTTTCTGATAAACTTGTGAACAGCTCTCTGACCATAGCTAAAAGTAGAGCTGGAAAACTCTTGGGGTTTTTGTCATGCTTTATTTTGTTTGTTTTTCCCTGAGAATCACTTATATGGATTGAAGAACTGCTGCGTGTCTAGCAGCATTTGTTGTGTTTGCTGAAAAATGGGAGACTCTAAAATGAAAGTAAGCTGAAGAATTACACATTCCTCAAACGGAGATACCAGGTGCATTTCAGGGTTACAAAAATAGTGAAGGAATAGCAAGAAAGAAATAAAGGATTTTAAATAACGCTATGCCTAACTGAAGATTCCTCAATCCAGTATTACGTCGTCACTGGATTGACACATTCACAGAAAGGGTGTTTTATTGAATGTCTGCTTTATACTGTGGCTTTGGAATGTATGTTGGTTTTTAGTTTTCCTTTTTAAAGCACATCATGTCAGCTTTTTTCCTCCCCCAGTAATGATTGTGGACCTGATCTTTTTTCAGTACCAGTAGAAAATTCATATTTACATTTATGGGAATGGATCAGATTTTGTACTGCAACAAGTTAAAACTCTCCAGGAGCAGCATTTGTCTATGTCTCTCTTGAAGATACTTTTTGTTTATTAAGCTTTTGTACAAGGAAGGGAATGAAAATGGAAAAACAATAAAAGTAAAAGAAAGAAATGAATGTTTGGAAATATCTGAGTGCTTGCAAAGTAAGTAGTCCGCTGCTAGCTTCTATGACCGTCCATTGAGAGAACACCTTGTACTCTAGAAGACAGATGTTGTGATACAAATAGTTGTGTTTATACTAGTAGCAAGAGGACTTTTGAGGAAAAAATAGCAGATGTATCATCATGTTTTGGCCGGTAAAGCAAAAGTGGAATAATCTCAGGAGTAGTCTTGATGTTTCAGAAGGAGATTCTCAGCTGCTTCATTTGAAATCAAAGATCAGCACAGGCAAAGAATATGATCCTCTGTAATACAGCACCTGCTATTTGTGCATTGCTCAGCTATCATTAGAAAAATTCTGTCCTTGAAGAAGAAGGCCTTTCAGGACTGGAACTTGAGCCTCACATAAACCAGAAAGCTTAGTGTTGATTTATTAGTTTTCCCCAGCTATTGACTCAATTTTCTTTCCTGATTACAAAAGGAAGTGCTCCATTTTTAATACTATTATTCTTTCTTTCACTGCACAAAGCTGTTCCTTAATGGCCGTCAGAGCATTCTAATGTTGTGGTCAAATGTGAAGTCGTGGCATTTCATATTAAACAGGACATACTGCTTATTGGGGAGGTATTGCCGTTCTGATAGTTGAAATGAGGGGGTTTACCAGCATATCATGAATTGCTGTCAAAATGTGTAGAAAAAAAAAGTACTCTGCTTCAGCATCAGATCTTTCAGCTGTTTTTTGTTTGCATGAGTTGTTTAGTATGAATGTGATTCAGAAACAGCAGAGACACAGTATGCTTGTAGCAGGATGGTTTTTCATTGGCAGTTTGTGGAACAGCTAGCAGAATGTGATTGTTTTTTAAAAGCTTCCTCTGATCTTGAAATTTTAGAAAAAGTAACTTGCTGCTTTTCAGGACGAATAGTAATCTAATATGTAGATATGAGTATAAGTAACGTGTGCTTATATGCAAGTGCAGTATGCCACAGAGGAACTCTCATATCTGCAGGATTTGCATACCTACCGAAAGCACATGCTGTTTAAGTCCAAGTCAAATACTTCGTCAGATTTTCCTTAGAAGCATTTGCATGCAAAAGAAGTTTCTCAGTGGGGTTTTATGAAACATTTCCAAAACTGGGGCTTGTGCAAAGTGTAGTACACAAATGCAGTTCTTAAGACATCAGAGTTGCTTACAAAAGTAGTTCGTGGTCTTACATATAGAGGATGCTGCAAAATGGTTTGCAGGCAAGACTTACATGTATCTGAAGTAAATAGGAATAGGCTTAGGGAGACTTCCATAAATCATGACTGAATTTAGGTACTTTCTGGTATTTTAATATGTTTTTTTAAGAGTGTTTAATGGCAGGTAGGGGAATGTTGCATTTGTGGGTGTCTGGGTAATAAGAATCCTTTCCCTCTGTTTTATTAACACCAGTGATTGCTTTGCTGGTTTATCTGATGAGCAGAGTGCTGATGCATTTTGCACATTGCTCATTGAACATTGTTGCTATTCTGCATAGGTGATGTCAAACAGGAGCCAGGCCTGTACCGTGAGGGACCTACATATCAACGGCGAGGCTCGCTTCAGCTGTGGCAGTTCTTGGTAGCTCTTCTTGATGATCCATCAAACTCTCACTTCATAGCATGGACTGGCCGAGGCATGGAATTCAAGCTGATTGAGCCGGAGGAGGTAGGTTAGCTAGGCAGCATGCCCTGACATCCACTCCCTGATCCTGCAAATGTAATAGTGCTCCTTCGGACTTAGGCCTTGTTTTTCTTCAATATTTTGCTTCGGTAGCACTCTGGAAGGGTGATGATGGATAGGACTGCCAAGGGAAGTATTTCAGTTAGGACAGAGTCGTGGTTAAGCATAAACTTGATTCCTGGTCCCACAAAATAATAAAAATACTGCAAGTGCTGGTGTTACAAAATACTCAACATAAATTATGGGGCTTGGATTTATCAGAACCACATCATGAATAGCCGTGTTCCAAAATCCTTTGAGAACTTGTCCCTGAATACTCTTTCAGCACCAAATATTTTTCAATGTGAAATTGTGGGAAAGTGGAATTTTTAGGAGATTAAGATTGTTAGGCAGTAAAATCCCATCAAAATTACATAAACTGTCCTCTTTTTAGAGTCTTCTTCAGTCTTTCTGCTTATCTGTATCCTTAGGTTGTTTACTGCATGCTTAGATCTTAGGCTTACAGTCATGCACATGCACAGCTCTCCTGAGCCATGAAGGACTTGCTAAAATTACTTGTATTCATGAACATTTGCTGAAGCATGAGTTACTTCACTTGTGTGATAAACAGGAATAAATTGTACATTTTATTACATAAGCTTTTTTGGACTAGGTAACACTGCATTATCTTACCCTGTGATCTGAACAGCCATGGAAACTGTTGGAAAAGCGTGTATGTGTGAATTTCATCGTAATACTGATTTGAGTAATTTGATTAGGGTTGTCAAAAAGTAGTATCATTCTGGTTTAGTTTTTTTTTCACCTTGGGCAGGGTTGGGGAATAGAGAGGACTGCAGCAAATTGTCTTTCAGGATCCCCTCTGAGTTAGAGCTGAGTAGGAATGTTATGGGGTTTAAGCTACTTGTGTGTTCCACCGACTATTTCTGCATTTGCCATCCATCTGCTGGCATAAGCAGTCTGAAAGCTTTCTTGCATTTAAGTTATATCATGTGCCAACAGCCCTAAGGGGATGATAGAGTAGTTGGGCATGGCGACAGGACTGATAGCCGTTTCCTTCCCGACATGGTCTGGCAGAGAGGAGGTTGCTGAAAGGACCTGTGTGCTGGCTCTCCTTTGTCTGTGCATCCCCCATGCTAATGATAGTCACTGCGGCAGATCCTGGCATTGTGCGTCTGAGGATTTAACCACAGAACGGTCTTAGTTGATTTCCTACCAAAACTTTGCTGGCAAGACTGCAACCTTAGCAACCTCCATGGTCTTCTTAGTCGTGTGACCAGGGCCAGAACAGAGTGAAATCTCTGGAAAGGCTTTTGTGTGAGCTCAGTGAATGAGGTATCTAATTTTACCCCCTTCTCAATATTTTTTACCATCTTTGTTTTGTCTGTAACGTATGTTCAAAGTTTTTCAAGACTGAAGAATTTCATTGAAAAATGGTTTCCAGCAGATGGTGCAAAAACTTTACAGATTTTATTACCTCAGGAATGGAAAGTAGCAAAACAAACCCCTAAGGTTTCCTTATTGTGTAATTCCCTGAAGAGCTGGATATTCTGATTTAAGTTAACCAGATCATCTGCTTGTCTGACTTGTAGCAGTTGCTTTGTGTTTCTGAGCAGCACTGCATCTAAGATCTGGAGGAGGCAAACTACTTGAAACTTGCCTCACTCCTGTGTGTTCTTAGAGAGTACAAAGGGACCTAAGTTGTTTTCATATGAATGTCATGGATCTGACAGCAACTGTCAATTAAAATAAGAATAGCCAGTAGGAAGTTGCTCACTTCTCTTGGTTGCCGGGTGTAAATTGAAGGGAAGCCAAAGAGCTTGTTGCTTCAGCTGTGGCAGGTTAGGATGTTAATGACATGACCTTTCCATCCCATCCGTTTCTGGAGTTTGTGCCCTTGTAGAAAGGATGACAACAAAAATGAAAATGTATCATCTCCTTTGGCATTCAGAAAGTAAGTAACCGCAGACTGTGGAGCTAAAAATTAGGTGTAGGTCCATTTATGCTGCTTTGTCACAGGGACAGCAGTCTTCAGCAGGAAGGTACGGTGGAAGGCTAGAAACCTGAAGGCCTTCCACAGCATTTATGAAGTCTTATTCTGTGCCATTCAGGGACAGGAAGACTCGCTTACCAAGACTATTTCTGGGCCTGCTCGCTGATTTAAGGATGTCAGAATACCACACAATATAGCATATTCTAAACCATTATTTTGTTGTTAGTTGTCTTCACTGTGTATTGATTTATCATGCAAGCCTGTCATGTTGTGGACTTTTAGGACTGATTAATACAGAAAAAAGAACCTTGGTAGGATAAACAAAGAGTGATGTAGGCATATGTTATAAAGATGAGTAGGCAAATCAAGGTTATGCATCTAGGCCAAATCTACAGCTGGAATAAATTGACAGGATTTGAGGTATGTTTCAATATGGCTATAGCATAGCTGGAGTTAGCAAAGCCATGATAATTTACATAAGCCTGAAAAGCTGAACCACTGAAAGGAAATAATGCTTTCAAAAGAAATTTTAAAAATTATTGTCCAGACGGAGATCAAAGTCATGGATTTTGCTGTTGTTATTTAGTCCTCTTCAGTTCTCAGTGCTGCGTGTTGTCTGTGGTTTGCATCAGAAGGCTCCAGACACCTGTGGGAAGGTTTTGTAGAGCACTCTGCAGAGAAGCTGCTTGGCTATTCTCTCCTTTTTCCAGAGCTGTATGCATACGCACATCAAATGCTTTTATAAAATGTGCTTTAAAGAGTTCATCAGCTCTGACTTTCTTTCCCTCTGGTGACATGATAGTAATTTATACAGCCAATAAATGAAATGTCACCAACAGCCGATTCTATTTTCAGGTGGGGAATAAGCAGTTAAGCTCTTTAAACCAAAGGTCTCTTTGTCCAAAACTACCTTTGCTGAGAAAACAGGAAGTGTAAAGGCAAGTAGAAATCATAAGTCAGAGCATAAGTCATGTTGTTCTCTATGGAGTGGCTTCAGAAGTTGCTTGCAGCTCCCTTTTTATTCTTTTTTTTTTTTTAAGGGAAATTATACAACTGCAACTATGAAGTTTCTGTCCCGTTTTTCACGCTGCCATGTAGTTCTTCCAAGTGATTACCCCACCTCCTGTGGTAAATCACTTTCTTTGCCAAAGTAATCTTTAAAACTGGGAGTTGGTTAGACTTGCATCTCCTATTAGTCTCACTATTGCTGTCATTCCAAGTACAGTCTGTATTAGTTCATGAACTAAGTATGTATACATGTGTGTTTTGTGTAACTTGGTCTCCTGACAGCAAGGAAATCACAGGAATAGTAAAATTGCCCACAGTATCAACCTAAAGAACAGATTGCGTCTTATATGAAAGTTTTCTGGTGAAAAAATATTTAACATTATTTTTTTGTCTATAATCCCTTAATATGGCTTTTTTTTCTCATTGGTTTTCTCTATTAAAACACGAGCACAACATCCACCCCCCACCCTCCCAATACTCTACCATATTTGCAAATAAGTAAGTCTGCTTCAAGTTTAATTTATGACTCTATGTCCAATTAAAAAGCATAGTACATGGGAAATTCAGGTCATGGCAACCTTTTCTCTTGTGTTTATTCCTTGCACCTGAAGGGTTCCCCTCCTTCCATCCCCAAATAAAGTATCTGATTGTAAGATCTGCTTGTTAAATGCATTTAACGAATCAATGGTAATCCATTTTTGTGACAGGTTGCACGTCGCTGGGGGATTCAGAAAAATAGGCCAGCTATGAACTATGATAAACTCAGCCGATCACTTCGCTATTATTATGAAAAGGGAATCATGCAAAAGGTGAGTAGCTAGTTTGTATTAAATTTCACCAGTGTTGCATATTTATCCACAACTCAGCTTACTAGGAGTATTTGTAACCGTGTTGCTTATGTAGGTTTTACATCTATTTAGGCAAGCGCTATTTTTTTTTTACTTAACAGGTCCAGGATATGCATCAAGATTTTTTTTTTTCTATATAAAAGATGTCTGTGGTTTTAGTTCACACAATGCACAAAATGGTTATAGGGAAAGAAGTGATAATTCAGAAATATCCAAAAGAGCTTCCTGACACCTGGGAAAGGCAAACAGTAGAGTATGGTATGAATAATCTTTTGCAGATCTAAATTAGCTGCCCAGCACTTGGGTACTTTGGTAAGTGCAAGATAGGAGAGAAAAATGATACCTATTAACATACCAAATACTTTAATATTTTACCAATTGTGTTTTAATAATACTATTTTTAAGTGGAATTTAATATTTTATAATAGGCTGAACTATGAGAAATATTTAACAATAATTTATATATAACAGTCTGGTCTTGCTGACAGTATTCAACCCATCGTACTGTGGCTTGCCAATTTATATATATGTTTTTAAATCTTGCTATGTAGTACTATGTAGATTGAGAAATCAATAGGAGAGACCTCTCTGCTGCATCTACAAAACTGGCAGGTGTGATCAAAGATCATAATGAACACCTTGTGCTTTATCCATATCTTTTCACATTAGTTTTGTGACCCGTGATGAGTACCATGTTTGAACTTGCCATTTGCCGTGAGTGGAAACGGTGGTCTCTGCTCAAGTTGCTGGGTAATTTTTCCTGTAGGTTTTGTGGAGTCTTGGTTTGGAGTTGCCTGTTACAATTTTTTTTTGCTTTGATTATGGGGTCGTTGTAGTGCTCTCCTTTTTCATCATCCAGGAGTCAACTTGAACAACAGTCTGCGCTAGTATTGATTTATGGTACTTCAGTTGCACAGCACCCCATTTGTTTTTATGTGTCACATAGCTGCATTGAGTCTCTGTAAAGTGGACTGGAGGCTGGGTATGGTCAGAAGCAGAAATGCTTGATTTTGCTGGCAGTGTTCAGGCAGAGGGGTTCCTCATAGCACATTACAGCTTAGCTGCATAAGGCAGTTGAGTGGGCACAGTTCAAAGGTAGCATAGAGGCAAGAATAAGTAGTGGAGTGAAACAAGTTAAAAAGTGTGGGGATGGGAATGCCATAAGGCTGACAATGCTTCCCAACCCACACATTCGTTCCATATGGAAAGTTTACAAATTCTTCTGACACCTAGCTTACTACTTCTTAAACTACTTTACTATCTACATGAATGTATTAACCACACGTTTTGAAAGGTAGTTTGGATGCTTATTTTTCTAACATAGCAATGCTTAATGTTTGCCCTGGGGTCACCTTATCTGGCCAATTAGTGTATGTTAGAAAGTAATGGTGGTTGTAGACTCACAGTGGGTTTCTTTACTGCAAGGTTTATATGCGCATATTTCCCCTTTTAAGTTTAGCAGTGACAACAGGTAATGCAAATGCCCAGTTTCTGAATGCAGTCATCAGTTTGTCAAGCTTGCTGACATGCCTTTGTTAAAAAAAATGCTACTGCAGATAAAGGCTCTACTGAAACTTTACATTATTTGTAGACTAAATTAGCTGAAAATTTGAGGATGTGCTTCAGACAGTTTTGCACCAGTAAGAATAGATTTAAGTTTTGAGCACTTCTGCCATCTTCATGCACTCAATTCCAATGCTGTGCTAGCTAGAATTGCAAGAAGCAGACAATATAACCTTTATTTTAAAATAATCTTGATTAACCATGAGCATGCTGGTTTAGTTTTTGTTTGGGTATTTTTGTTTTGTTTTGTTGGTTTTTTTTAACAAGACCTGTATTGTTTTTATCATGGTTTAGCTTTCAGGAAGATGCAGCACAGACATTTGGTGCTATTTCTGAATAAGGGGAAACTGTAGGATCCTTGGGCAAATTGTGTCTCCATAAGCAAATCCAAATGTCCCAGCTTTGCATGAGCAATTGCTAAGTACGCGTAAGCCTACGTATTTGCTTACGCTGTCCCTGTACAATCAGCATGTACTATAACTTAAGTGCTTTTATAGCTAAGTATGAATCAATCTGTGTAAAGTGAAATTCAGATCTCTATCTTGCAGTGTGATTCTTTTTTCCACTTTGCACACAATGTGTTGGATTTAGTCATTTTATTTTGCCACTATAGTGACAATTTGTTTACATTTTCCAATAAGAACAGTTCCATTTGTGGTTAAGTATAGGAAATGATTGCAAACAAGTGTTTAGAAGTGTAAAATACCTATTCTGTCTTCCAACGGGATATCACATGTGGCAAAATCAAGAGCATTCTGCAGTCTGCTTCTGCAGATCCCTGTTGTCTTACTAGGTCATTGCCTTACCAGGTCTGCTGTCGCCTTATTAATTGCATAATGAAGGTGGGCTCTTCACGACAGTGTTGAACTTGGAGTTGTAAAACCACAAGGTCTTATGCTGCACCTTTTTCTCCCTTCTGTTGTCCTCAGGTGGCTGGAGAAAGATACGTCTACAAGTTTGTTTGCGACCCTGAAGCGCTTTTCTCCATGGCTTTTCCAGACAACCAGCGCCCCTTACTGAAGACTGACATGGAGCGCCACATCAATGAGGAGGACACTGTGCCTCTGTCCCACTTTGATGAGAGCATGGTCTACATGCAGGACGGTGGCTGCTGCAACACCCACCCCTATAACGAAGGCTATGTCTATTAACAACAGTGACAGTGAAGGGGATGTTTCCCCCCTCCCTTAGGCTTCTCCTTTTTCACAAGACCCAGAGGAAAGCTAAATCGACTTCAGTTTGTTTTTTAAATAGTACACTAATAGGGGCTTTTCCTGTTGCATTACTCTATGGTCTGCCGTGGACAGCGCACTTTATTTGACAGGGGAGGGTTGGAACCTAAATGTTATACTATGTAACAGGAAAAAGGGTGGGTTTGCTTTTTACTTAAGTTTGGGAAGGGAACATACAAGTTTTAAGTACAAAAAAGCTATATCATGTCTGTTTTGTTTCATATCAGCATAAGATATTGTACATTTTCTCTCTGGGTATCCATAGTACAGTTAATTCTCATTGTGCAAAATAACCACTTGATGACGATATCAGCACAGCATGCCTAGGGCATTTGTTTCTTGCCATTCTTAATTGTCTTTTTGCAGTTATAAAAGAGAAGCAAAGCATATACCACAGCATTTAATTTAGAAGCTTGCAGTGGCAGACCTTGCACCTTGCCTCTGAAAACAACATCTATCTCAAGAGTTTTTCTTTTTTCCCCCCTTTTTTGTTGTTATTTTTTCCTTTTCTTTTCCTTTTTTTTTTTTTTTTCTTATGGGCTCCTAGAAAAGTTGTATGACCCCAAACAATGCTTATTTAATGACCAAGTGGCCATAAGTACAGTGACCAAGCAGCAAAATCTCTGACTTCAGACTTGAGGCCGCATGCCGCATCTGGTGCCATGTTGCTATACGTATGGACTATGCTATGGCTTAGACCTTTCAAGATCCATTTGAGGGTAGTTATTATATGTGGTAGGATTTCTGATGATCATGTCAGCATTAAATGCAGGATCATGATTGGGGGGGGGAGAAAACATTTTCTAACCTTCCATTTCCTTTGGTACATAAATAAGTTATTTAATCAATAGGAATTAACTGTACTAAGTCACATATCTAATTATGCTGTTTAGACACAGCAAGCACTCCTTGAGAAAAATATCCAATACACTAAATAGGTACTTTAGTAATTTTTAGACATGGTACCCATTAATATGCATTTAAACCTTTTACTGCTGTGTTATGTTGATAACATATATAAATACTAGATAATGCTAATGCTTCTGCTGCTGTCTTTTTCTGTAATATTCTCTTTGATGCTGAATTTACTATGACCATTTATAAGCAATGCTGTAACTACAGGTAGCATTTCAGGACAAAATAGATGACTTGAAACATTTATTGCTTAGAAAATAGCTTACGCCATAGCTGTGCTATAAGCAGCTTTTATGCGCATCCACAAATGACTAGTAAGATTCAGCTTGCTCTAAGGAAAGCTCTGCGGAACCTTTTGTAATTTTTGGTGGAACGGAGGCTTAGGCGAACTGTCAAACAATACCATGAAGTCACTGTATGATGTTGTAGTGCTGGCACTGATGTTACCAATCAACTTGTTTTAGACACTAAACGTAAATGTGATCAGATATGCTCAGAAGACAATTTAAATTTTGAGGTTGCTTTTTTTTTTTCTTGTTATTTTTTTCAAATTGTTTTATTTTTTTTGAGGGGGTAATCTTGTACATGAGCCACGCGTCCTATTATATATGTAGAATGAAAAGAAAAAAAAAGCCCTGACAAAAACCTGGAAGTTTTAACTACTTATGAGCACCTTTTCTGAAATATATTTCCTAGTTTGAAGGGAGGGAGAAGGGGGAAAGATCTTGATTTCTTTTTTTCTCAGTGAAATTTAAATAGGTGTTACATGGAGTACTTCGTTTTCCAATATTCCCAAGAAGCTGGAGGAAAATGAGTGCGTAACCATTAAACAACGAGAATAATTTTCATCATAATGGACAGATTTCAAAGACAGTCCTAGGTGGTGGGTTAATTTTCCATCCTCTGTCAGTTAACACACCAGTTAAGCTATGAATATTTTAATATGCAGTTAATTAAAAGTAAAGAAGTAATGGTCACTAGAAACCACAGGTACATAAAAAACATTTGGGCAGGTATTTAATTTACTCAGATCCATAAGACAACATATTTTATGGGAGTGTATATATGCCTTAATATGTCACCTAATTCTGTCATCCGTAAGTCTCAGTGGCACTTAAATTGTCAGTGATGAGCCTAGAATCAGAAGTCTGAAATTGCAGAATTAGCAAAAAGGGAAAGGAAAAGGTTGAGTAAGATTGTTTAAAACGATGTGGTTTCCATTGAAATAAGGTTCAAATGAAACATGCATTGATGAAAAGCCCTTGGATTGGTTTTGATTCTTTAATGTCAGCATGGAGCACCTCTTGCCTGTGGCAGGATGTGGGTATTTGGGAAAGGGGTTGGACAAAAAAACAAAAAAACAAAAAAAAAAGGGGAAAAAAAGGAAAAAAGAAGAAAAAAATGCATCAAATATGTAATATTTAAGAAGAAATATATATATATCTGTATATGGTAGTGACTCACTGAACAAAGCAAGCAATCAGACCAACATTACATGATCTCTCAGCAGAAGATAACAAAAGTCTTTCAATGAACTGATTAACCCTTTTTAAAATGTACCTAAGAGGTTTATTTAAAGTCTGGTTTTATTCCACTTTTTTGTTTGTTTGGGGTTTTTTTGTTTTGTTTGTTTGGGGTTTTCAGGTAGAATAATAAATCTGGCAGCTGATTTCTGCAAGACTGTTGTGTATTGGATTCCTGACCATTTGGACTGGAGAGGCCCCTTCAGCAGGGTTTTGCTTATGGAAGAGGAGATGATGGTTTGTTCCCAGTGCCTAGAATGGCTTCGCAAAATGTAACCACACCCCCCCCCAAAAAAAAAAAGAAAAAGAGAAGTGAGGAGTATGTACAATTCATGTGCATGTATATGCGAATTATAGTCAGGAATTAGATTGCCAAAGGATTGTATTTGACCGTCAAAAGGAAGGAGGATGGTCTATGTAAATTTAGAGAAAGCTTGATTCGGACTAAGACCACTTACAGGTTTCCACAGGGAATTTTAATACCCTACTGAATTTGAATATGGGATGTTTGGGGCTGGGGTGGGGATGCTGGGTTTTCTTTTGGTTGGTTGGATTTATTTTTTTGTTTGCTTGTTTTCAAGCTGCATTACAAGTGAAGGGAAGATGCAGCCTTCACCTCTGTTTTTAGGAGGAGCTGTAATGGAGTTGGCTTGTGTGTGTTTTCGTATGTGTCTTTACTGGTCAGAGTAGTGAGCAACCCGCGTTACTACCACTGTGAAGCAAATCCAGGAGGCATCATAAAAGACCTATGCACTGTGGTATGGCTATGGGTGCTCACATTTCCTCTGCTATGAGAGTCCAGTTGCACCGGTAGCTGAATGGAAGTGAAATTAGATAAGGACTTGGCAGATCCCCTCAGAATCCATTTGAGAGTTAAGATTACAGGTTTTGGGCAATGCACAGATTTTGCTTTAGGGATATGACTTCCATGACAAGAGAGCCATAAGCCTTTTCTCTCCAAGATCACACTAGTCTAACCTTCCCACATGCCAACTACATCTTAGCATTGTATTCTCTGAAAGTGTGAATTTCATGTACTTGTCAGACCAAATCTGCCTCTGTGATAACTAGGGAAAACTGGGATACAGCAATGTTAAAGATTGTTTTCTTCAGTAATTCCCTGCAGAGAGCCCTTTGCTCAGATTTTTTTTGTCTTTGGGATTCTCTGGTACCTGGGACTATTCCCCAGGGATTAGCACGTAGCATTTTATTTCCCTCCCTGGTTTGGACTGTAAGTCCATCTTCACAGAGACAACATCATCTAGTATGTATTTCTGCCTTGTTTGCATATGGTTTTTTTATTGTTTTTTGTTTGTTTGTTTTGTTTTGTTTTTTTTTGGGGGGGTATTGTTTGG
>JAOEHY010046185.1:0-39721 GCA_025447955.1 Psilopsiagon aurifrons
GGAATGATCTAAAAGCTTTGTGGAGGACTGTGGATGAGTAGGAAAAAAAAACCCAAACAAATACAATCTTTCCCATCTTTAAGAATTGGGAACAGGTTAAGAGAAGTCACAGAATTGTCAGTCTCCTGGCTGAAGTTAAATTCCTTGAATATTGGAATAAATTGTCCAACTTTCTTAAAACCCCTGAAATGTGAAAAGAATGAGAGTTGTCATGGATATGTAAGGAGCAAACTGTCAAAGCAATTTCCATTACAATGGGATACCAGGAATTGTATTAGTAGGGTTAAAGGTAATTGTTACTTGTTTGTTTTCAAAATGAAGAGTTATCGAATGGTGGTAAGTTCTGTCCCAGTTTCAGGACTATTCAACAGCTTCACTGAGAACCTGGTTTTGAACATGAGCATCTTCACTAGCTTTGTAGATTAGAATCAAATTGGGAAAAGGGGAGCTGTGACTGCAAGTATGTTGAGGAAATTGAAGAAATTGTTGGAAAAGTAGATCTACTGTACTCAGCAGTAAAGAAAACATCCAAGTTACTTCATAAATTCTTGGATGTGCCACTTCCTGAAATGTTGATCCTAAAAAAATCATTGAAAGTTATCTATTAGCTGAAGGGGAAGAATAATGAACTAATATTATCTTTATGGTGTTTTTTTCCTCAAAAAAAAAAAAAAAATCCTAAAGAATTGTTAGGTGATGTAATGGTTAAAGAGATAGCATAAGAAGAATTGATATTAGTGCTTGTCCCAATAGGAGTACATTTCACATCTGTTATTTGTGATGTGAAGTGCCACTGGGGACAGATCCAGTAACTATGTACATTGTGATACCTTTAATTAGACTAATAGAATAAATGTTGTACCCAGGCTTTAGGAATCTCATAAAAACTTTACCCATGATGAAGAGGGAAATCAGTGCAACTGGAGAATGATAACTCCAAAGGAACTGTAAACTTGGAAGGTCAAGATCTCCTCACTTGTGCATTGATTCTTGTGCACTTATGGATAAACTCATGATTCCTCTACGACCTTTCAGCAAAAACCTTCCCGTGAACTTGGAAAGCTTAAGAATAAAAGTTTCTTTTCAGTCAAATGACAAATCAGCTGTCCAATGACCTTCTGCTATCACTGTACCTATACTAAGTCCTTTTTTTTTCTTTAATCTCTTTAGTAAGCACTGCAGACAGTAGGTTATTGGAGCAGAAAAATATCTTTACCTGAGACCATGCTGCCTGTCTTCTGGGCTGCGCTGCCTGAGGTATAGAGCTGAAGCTTGGGGGTAGGAAGGCTTTGAAGTTAAAGCATAACAGCCTCTTTGTTTTCTCTGTTTTCCTTGCCGTAAAGAGCACATAACTGGAGTGACAGTGTTCAGTGAATAGGTGCTTTACATGGCTGCCCTTTGCAACACCTGCTGGCAGCTGTGTGACACCACTGCAAACCTCTACCCGTGGCACAGGAAGGGACACAGAAACCCCTTGTTCTGTCTTGTGTTTTATAATAGTCAGAAATATACATGTGGTGGGTTGAGTTTTCCTCATTCTTGAAGCCAGTTTTTCCATGTGTTTGAGTCAAAGCAATACCTGCGAACATTAAGACTAATTTTCCAGCTCAGTGCTTTAGAAGCAACTATAACAATGCTATGATTATACTGTGTCATCTTTAGTTTGTGGGGCTGGCTTCAATGTCCTTACAACGGTCTGCAGACACAGCTAGGTGGGTAGGATATTTTAATAGTCTGTGGCTGTGCATTATGCCTCTGTAGCATGTGTTTATCTTGAAATAAAAATCCAAAGAAAGTACACAAAGCAGCAGAACCTCGATAGCCTCTGCTGTGGAACTGCTTGCATGACTTATCAGACTCCAGCTTGAACTATTGTTTTGGTGCTCTGTTATCATTTGCATGCCTTGATCCATTAAAAACACTCATTAAACATACAAAATTAAGGACAAATGCTTGGTTTGGTTTTTTTTGGTTTTTTTTTTTTTTTTTGTGGGGGGGGGAGTGTTGTTTTGGGTTTGTTGGTTTCAGTTTTTGTTGTGTTTTTTTTTTTAATAGTATCTCTCGAAATTGTTTAATTTTGTTGGTTATTTTTGTTGTTGTTGTTTGTTTGGGTTTTTTTACTAGCTGTCCCTTGAGGAGTTATGAGAAATTCTCTTGCAGCAAGTATACCATATAGGACCCATCAGAGCTTTTTCTGACTTCTTCAGTGTTTATTTCCAAATGCAAGGCTTAAATAATAAACCTTCATGCTTTTTACGCACTAGAAGCCTCTGAGCCATGTTTGATATGAGTTTTTAAATTTCCAATTGTAAGTTTTATCTTAAGGGTTAATAATTTGTCCACAAAAATTTCTGCATAAAGTGAAAATTAAGGTCTCTTTTGCTGTTTAAAGTTTTATCCGAGACAGAGCAAGGGGTTATTTGCATGAGATGCAAGCTAAAACCTTATTAGAAGCTGAACACCCACTGCAGTATTTTATTCTCTGTTTAGTTTTATTAAGAGTTGAGAGCTTTTTTGATAGAAGCTATTTAGATAATTATAAGAAAATTCTATACACGCATAAATAAAACTTGGTGATGAAAAGTAGGTCAGTCCTTCAGTCTGGCTTTTAGCTACATATTAAAGATTTTTCTCCGCAGTGATTTGCTGATCCAGTTATTCTTAATATCATAATCCTTAAATTTATAATCCTCAGTGATAGTTAATGATTGCTGGCATGTATATTTTTCATCATACAATGTCAACAGTGCTAGTGATACATTTGGTTGTATGGTAGTAAGTGCCTGTCTGCTTCAGAATCTGGTATTTAAAGTGTATCTAATTTAATTACCAAACAGCAAATAAACTGTCTGCAGAAGTCACTGACCTAGAATGTTGCCTCTAAGCTTTTGAGGATGGCTGATAGTGAAATGATGTAAAATGACATGAAAGATGAAGACATAATTGCTCATTGTGAATCTTTTTTTCCAGTAGCTAACATTATTCTGAAGATGAAAAGTGACAGTTATATATTTTTGGCAACATTTCCCTGTAGGAAAGGAACACGCAACCTACTTATTTTTGCTACTGTTAGGGCTGGCTCAAAGTTATACTCATAAAAACTTTATTTACTGCCATTACGGACTGATTTTTTGAGTCGCCTCTGCACAAGTACTAATTTAGGGCTCCTACAGTTTAGATATGTAGTCATGCAAAATGAACTGTTAGAGGTTTATCCACAAAATATCACAGGAGTTATTTCTAGGAGCGAATGTTGTGTTTTGGGAGTATAAAAATGAAGCATCCAAAATTCAGATGCTGCATCTGAATATCTGGCTGCACAAAACTTAAAAATGCCATCTGGTGACAGCTTTACCTCCTATACAGATTCCATCAGGCTGTGCAAGTGCCTGTGTTCCAATTGCTTGCAAATTTACACTTGTGGCTGATGCAAATTGTACATATGCGAAAGCTTGGAAAGCAGTTAGTGAGCAACCTTATTTTAAAAAGAGATGATAAAATGTAGCAGCCAACAGTCTTAAAGTGAACATAGAGTTTTAGCACATATTGCAGTATTCTGTGCCTGTAACTATGCAGGCTCTGTGTTCAGTTTAACACTGGCTGTTATGGTTTTTGATGATAATAAAGGCATATAAACTGCAGTCAGCTCAGGAATATACCAGTCTTGTCTGTGCAACACAGAGATACCAACTTAATTGCTCAAAGATTTAGGGGGCCTGTTATAACTGTGGGTCTTCCTGTTACGAGGAGGATAGTGACACCAGTACACTGTCAGCTCAAGCACAGCAAGCTACTAATATTGTTGATCTGCGATTTCTTTGTAGGTGTGACCTGCATCAATTAATTTGTGGTTAGAAAGGTGGCAAAAGAAAAGCCTATTTAATAGTAATGACTAAAAGGAGTCCTTAAAGCATAGTGTATTTTATGTAGGCACTTTATTGAATTACCTTCCAGTTCAGCAAAAGCTAGTATATCCTCCTGGCAAATAATTTTATGATGGCTATCCTGAGCTAATCTTATAGCGTTCTCAGAAAACAAATCAGGCAGGAAGGTTTCTCATTCAGGAAAATATAGCTGAGGCACTTCATCTCAGTAGAGGAACCACTAGCACTAGACATTGACTGGACAATACCAGCTGGAAAAGTATGCACCTAAGTTCTAGCAAACAAATAAAATCTATGCAGCTATGGATGTCTCAGACGTAGTTTACTCCTGAGCACCTCTCTTGACTAGCAATCGGTACAGTTGTGTTCCAAAATCTCAGTACAAGTTTTAAAGCAGAAGTCACATTCCCACACAATAACTGTTTTTATAAGGAGGAAGGAAAGCTAATTTTTTTTCTTGAAGCATGCAGTGTCTTAGAGGTCTGTCTGCATCCACAAAGATACTGATTTTTGGTGTTTTGGGTCTTTGACTCCTAATAGTCAGTTTGTGGTATTTGCTTTGAACAGACCTGTGGTTTGGTTATCTTACTCTTGATGCATGTCATACGGCTCCAGAAGGCACTTACCAGTCAGCAGTTACAAGCATTTGTACGTATACCTGCCAATGTCTAAAATTTTGCAGAACATCAAACATTTTTTGTAAAGACTGATATAAATCTGAAGTCAGTACATGGTTCTAGGCCAGAGATGGGTGCCAAAAGGCACAGCAAACAAGGGTGCTCCTTGATATTGCGACAGAAGGCATTTTAAATATGTGATAATATTTTCCTTGAGCAACTTCTTTTCCTCAAATGCAGTCAATGACTGGCAAAGTTTTACCAGCTCTGTGTCAATCGGAAATGACGTAAAGTGCACAATGTGAAGGAAGAGAGAGGAAACAAGCTATCATTGCTTCAAGTATGTGCACTTGTGCTGTGGGAGCCATCGTCAGACAAAAATATGCTGTGAGCTCTTTCCACCCACATATGTAAAGCTTCATGAAGCAGAGACTGTCATGTGGTGGCAAAGGCCAGATTATCATAATGTGGGTGTGATGTTTCTGCCCCAAAATACTCTCCTGCCTGTTGTGTTTCAAAGTTCCTTATTTGTACCTGCAAAGCAGTAATCTGCACAAATGGCGTAGTTAGGTGTCCAAGTGCTGTGTGTCCAGGGCCACCCACAGTTTATCTGTGGGCAGAAATGCGCTCTCCATAGGTGAGAACATGTGCTTTTCAAGTACATGTTCTTTTGTTTCTTTCTCTGCCCTCTCAAGTATGACATCTACTGCATTTTTATTTAGTGTAGGATGTGTGGGACCATACTTCTTTCACATTTTTCTTGTGTTGACTTGCCAAATCCTCAGCTTGTAAAAATTGGCATAATTCCACTGAAATCAACAAAAGTATGTTGATTAAAACCAGCAGAGAATCTGAACCCATTAGTCTGCAGATCATGATCCATGTGAACTTCTGGAATGACCTCTCACAGTTATTTTGGGGATATAGAAAGATCTTCCTGTAGAGACTGCAGAGACTTTAAGATGTTTTATAGGCCACAGCTGGTTGCTGTCTTCAAAGTACTGTCTTTTTTTTTTTCCTGCTGTCTTCTACAGTTATATCCTGAATGGCTGTCTGGAAGTTCTTTTAGTTTTGGTATTCATCTAGCAGTTTGTGGCCTCCCACTGTGGTACAGTGGATGGAGTAGTTTCATCATGTCTATCAGTGTGGTACCCAGCAGCACATTGTTACTGAGATGATGAATTGAATGACATTTAATTGTAAATCTATTGTCATGAACTCTAGGCTTATCATGGCTTGATATTGAGACAAACACAATAATTAGCATGGGGCGTACTTTGTGATAGTTAATGTTTTGCACATCAGATGGTGGTGTTGACTTTTGAGGGAAACCACCTGGTCTCAACACTCACTATCTAAAATTAATGTTTTTGTGGTTTTGTTTCAGTGTTTCAAAATGAATATGGTAAAATACTTTAAGACCATTCACTAAATAATAGATCCATGCAATAGATCAGCTTAATAGCATGATTATTGGGATAACCTGCCATGACCTATTGGGTGATATTTTAGGTTAGATAACTAGTTTCTGTATAGTGTAGTGGAAGTTTCACTTTGCACTCAAATTGAGATATTTGAATGATCAGGTGAACATTTTGCAGCTATCTTGCCTCTTTGCCTCACCTGGTATCTGAACAGCTGCTTTATTTTATGAAGGTAAAGGTAAAATACTGAGCTTGTAAATACACTTTGGATGCAGATATCAGGAAGGGGTAGTTAACAATCATGCTTACTACATCTATAGTATACCTAATATATTTGTTATTGAACAGGTGTTAGCTTCTGTAATGCAGTTACAAAATTTGCTTTCTTAAGTTGTATGGCAATATCTCCCAATAGTGACAAATTGCAAACGTGTTAATTGTTCTCTTATGGCTAGGCACCTTAAAGATAATCAAAACTCATTCCTCCTACTAAATGCTGCCACAGTTTCTATGTTTCAAAACTTCAGTGAATTTTTTGGGGGGAGAGAAGGGGCTGTATTTTGAAAAACAGATCTTAGTTCAAAAAATTACAAAACTGCATTTCAAGGGGATGAAATAATTGGTTACAAACTGGGAAAGAACTGGAAGTTTATGTATCTATGGAATAATGTTAGATAAATTTAAACGTGTTAAATATGTGGTACCATTGGAAATGCTATTTTTGGCTGAGAAGGACCAGTGATTGCTTGTAAAAATGGCGACATCAGACTAGTTCAGCTAGCCTTGGCAGGGCAGTTTGGAATGTGGTCAGCTTTTCTGGCACTCACACTTAAGGAAGATGCACAGGAAGACTGGTAAAACCAAGGGGAAGCTAAGGAAAGATTGCACAAACCTAAATAAAGGGCAAGATATAAAAATTAATCTGGAGTGGGTGTCAGCATACAAGTGCTTAAAATAAAAATTCATTTTCATTGTATTTCTTTCAAGTAACAAAGATATATAGCAAAAGAAAAAGGGGCGGTCAGCAAGAGAAGCATGGTGTTCACATTAGGGAGAAGTCAGGATTATAGGATCTTTTTCCCAGAAAGACACATGATTAGAGTCCAGGATCATCTAGAAACTGTTTCCAGTTCAATTATAGACTACTACTAAATTTGACTCTTTAACTTGCTGCATGTCACTTCACCATCTGTAAAGCAAGAAATGTTAGTGTGGTGGTGTTAGGCTGTGCCAGAAAGTGAATCTAGTGTATTCATCCTACCATGGTCCTGAATAGCAGACTATTTCTATCCCTGGAATATCTTTAACTTGTAGTTTCAGATGTGTAATTAAGTGTCTTTCTGTACTTGCTAAGCAGAAGTTATAGACTTGATGTAGAAACTGTTGGGTTAGACATTTTGACGCATCTTATGCCAGGAGTCAGGCAAGAAAACGTACAAAAAAAATATTTAGAGATGAATAAAACCCCAGTAACTCCAAATCCTATAATAGTGCCTTAGTACCACCTCCACTGCCTACAAGCACAGTATTGTATGCAAAGGGGAGCAGCAACTGACCTACGGTGTTTAGAAAGTATATTTCTTCTCCTCTGCTGCCGCTGCAAAGCTAGTGCTCCTATTATGTCAAGGTCCATTGCATTTACTGCAACTTTGATAAGCTTGACCTAAAAATACTGCTGTGTGCATTATTTACAATGACACTGAGAAGCAATTTTCTAGAATGTCTGTAGGGCCTGTGGGCATTGCACTGGGTACATATGTATTATATTAGCAAAAACACGTGAAAATGACCATGAAACCTTTCTATGGTATTTCACAGCTATCGTTATCAAACTGGAGTTGTTCTGTGGCTTTACAGCATAAGCAAAGATGTGTGTGAGCCAGCATCTCTAGTGGGGTGTCAAATAATGGTATTGTTTTGCCAGTGAATGCTCTGTAAATTGCTAGTCTGTAGAAGCTGCCTTTTAGTGTTATATGAAATTATATATCCATACATTAAGACATTTTTCTATCTCTATATGAAAACAATGTCATGAAAGTTAGTGGTAAAACTTAGACTAGGCGTCCCTAGAAGAGATCATTATTGCAGAGTCTGTTCTTCAGAAGGCAGTAAAAAATTGCAGTCCAGGTTAAAATATTTGTTTTACATTTGTAATGAGTGTCAACTGATCGTCTGTGCCCAGGTCTGCCCTGGCTGGGGCTTCTGCACCCTATTCTAGTAGGGTTTGAGTTGTTACTGTTCAATATTACTGAATGTATGAAAATTGATAGAAATCAGGGTGAATCATGTATTTTTGGGAGAAGTATTCTTTTAGAACAGGGTGTAACTTTATATTATTCCTGCACTGGAATCTGTCCCTCCTGATGCTAATTGTTCAGGCATTGTTAGCATAGAAAACATATAGAGAGAAGCAACTCGTGCTCTAGGATATTTCTTCTTTCCAGTGCTCCCAAATTCCAGAATCTTCTATTTTCATAAGCATTTTCTTTGTCAAAAATACATAACAATTATAACATTAATAAATATATGGCAGAAAAAGACCTGATTTTTAGATTTCAATAAGAAACTTGTCAGAGACTGTTGCAAGAGCAGCTCGATTTGGAAGTTTTTCCTTCAAGATAAAGTATATATCTTTAAGTCCTGCTTTTAATGATCTTCATCTGAAATATGTAAGTTGTTAGTAATTCAAATTCTCATTTTTGTAGAAATGTATAAATTTACTGGCTTACCTCTGAACAGTGTGGCTGAGACACTGTGTATGTACACATCCATAGCAACCCTTCCTCTGAATAGTTTGCTGTGCCTGACCACAGTAATATAATATTCAGTGAGCAATAGACCCTATGGGTTCTTCTCTAGTAAATATTACAACAAGAAAATATAATCTTCCCAAGCATCAATTTTAAATAGTGCCTGATCAATTTCAGGAGTTAATTTGTTAGTGTGATTATGTTTTTGAGGAACTGATTATTCTTTTTATTCCTATAAGCATCATATGATTGAGGACTGATCTTTCATGACCAAAATGTATTTTTATGATATAAGTAGTCTGGTGACACCGAGTTCCTGTATCCCGTTCAGTTGCTACATTGTGACACATGGATAAAGCAAGCAAATATGGTACACAAGACAACTGTTTAACTGATGTGCTGAGTAAGCTTTATAAATCATCGGACTTCAGTATTGTTAATGGACCCCACATCATGACAATATGAATGATATACATTTATCGAACTTTTGAAAGCGATTCTTGCTTTGGAATATATGAGTTGCACCAAGTCGAAAGGCTGAACTTACCTTGGACAGCTGCACAAGAAAGTGGACTGTTCCTTCTGTGTGTTTGACTGGGGTAACAAATGGTTGTAAGGAAATAAGGACAAATTTTGAGCTTTATTTACAATTTTATTTTCTTATTACTATCAGCAATACTGAGTGTGATATAGGTACCTGAAGTTTACAATGATTTTACAATTTAACTACTTTCACTATTATTTCTGGGTATACATTTCTGTCATCTTTCAGATTCCTGAAAAAGGCAAATGCAATAATATTTGCTGTCTAATAGTATTTAAGTGCTGAAAATCAGTTTCACATAAAATTAATATTTCATTTGATATAACATTCTATCTGTATCTTTGAACTCAGGCTCTCATTTGTATTTGTCATGACAAGCATGGAAGTAACTTTTGAACTGTTCACAATGCCTAGTTAAAACAATTATTTTATCCTCTTGTGCTCAGAGAGGTCAGGAGTGGATACACACAAAGCTCCCTGGATTGTTATTTATTTCCATGTGCACACTGAATAACAATTTTTATGGTTTCAGTATTGAGGACAATATTCCAGAAAGACAGGTTTTCTTTTCCAGTCAGCCAAGTTAAACGAACTTAAAAACAAACAAGTAAGCGAAAAGTGGATATCCCAACTACTTTTTTTTGACCAGAAAAATGTAGCCTATAAGTATTTGCTTCTCACTACTGCTTTCAGAGCTGATGTTCCTCTCATCGGCAACTGCAAAATGTGGGGCCACAGTTGCATTCATTGTTCAGTGAGCTTGTCCACATAGTTAAACCCACCGACAGCAATGAATGTTGATTGTGACCTTTTTTGTAAAGCTTGGCAGAGTGGAGGAGAAACATCGTGTGGTGGTTAGGTTGCTATCTTCGATGTTAAGGCCTGAAAGCATGAAGTAAGGAGGAGGATGGTTAGCTGGAGGGTACAATCAACGGTCGATGGTTTTCACTTTAATTCCAAACTCACCGACAGCGTTGAATGTTCACTGAAGCAACCACTACAACAGAACTCCATTGACTTGACAGCATCCTCAAATGTCTGAAAGGAGGGTAGGGGGAAATCAAAATTTGCACAATGGTTTTAATCATTCAGATGATGCAACTTCACTCATTTTTCTCTTACCAACACCAACAACCTTTTCTTTCCAACCTATTTCAGCCTCTGTGGAAGGAGCTGCCAGTTTTCCAAGCTTCTTTCTATGAAAAGAAAACATATTTCACTTATTCAGGCTTTAACAATATATGCTGGGATCCAGGCACAAGTGGATTAATGTTGTCTGTTACTGCACAAAGCTGAACTTCATAGCAATCCAAAACACAAGATCCTATATATAAACAGAGCTGGCTAAGAGTTTTATGAATTAGTGTTGCCAATTATAGATTACCAACTGAGTAAAATTTCTTCTGCTGACATTGTTCAATCAGATTTAAACTTCATTAGGATTGATACAAACTACATTTTCCTTTTAAGAAGCTTCAATTTTTCAATGAATGTTGTGGACAGAAGGCCTTTTTCCTTACAAATTTATACCTGCAGAACTTGTTATGACAGTTTTCAGGAGGGAAAAAGGCAAATGAACATCAAGGCTTGATGGCCTTAATTTTCTTTACACACATTTTCTAGGCAGCAGCATGCTGTATGTATCCAGAACTTGATCATTGCACAGCAGAGTGCTTATCCATATGTATTCCCACAGTAATACAATGATTTTTTTCCAATCTTCTGAGTTTTCAAACTCCATTGTCCTAATTCTTAAATAAATAAAACATCATAGGGTTGCAGATTTCGCATTATAAGGGAAGGGTTTGGAAAGCTCGATTAGAAGGCAGAACATGGTAACAGGAATTTTACCTGATTTACATTTAGGAGCAGAGTTCTTCTGCAGAAGGTGGTCTCACATCTCAGCTGGTCAGACTTCTTTTTTGCTAGGTCCTCTCAACTTTCTGCACTGAAATTATGCAGCTGATGCATTGGTTTCTGTGAATTGTTTGTTTACCTTTGGTAAAAGATGTCTTCTGTTCTCTCTTACCCATTTCTGGTTGTTTTCAAAATCTTTATAAATGTTGGGTATTTAATTTTTTTTTTTTTTTGTACTTGCATAACCAGCACCAAAAGATTGCAAGTCAGAAGTGTGCTGTTTTATAAACAAACCATGATGAGGACTGTCTGAGCTCTCTTTCAGCTAATTGCTCTGCGTGTAGAGGTTCTTATTACATCATTTAACTCAACTGAATTGTATGTCAAATGCATCTAAAGGACAGAATCATGAATATATTCTATTGGGGAACAGGACAAGACAAGAATCAACTGATTTTCTCCTTTATGGTAGCTTAAATGTATTTTGTTTATAAAGGCCACTGTGATCATGAATATACCCGAATTCAAACCAAACCCTTTGTGGTTGTGGTGGTATGGGTTTATTTTTTTGTTTTGGTTGGTTTGTTTAGGTTTGTTTTTTTCCTTTTCTCTGATACAGCAGCATCTCTGAAGTTTGATTCATTTAATCTATTTATTTAGTTTTATCCTCCATTTATTTTTACTGGCTTTTTCACAGTTTAATTCCACGTATGTTAAGAAAGGAGTTTCTTACACTAGCGAGAGTGATGAGAGAATAAGGCTCTCCAACTCAACAGTCTTTTGTGCATGTGTTCACCTTGTTTCAGCCAAATGAATAGACTTCATGGTTTAGGGTCACTCCTATTTAACATTTGCCCTATTATAAGCTTTCTTTTTTGCATGCCATTTCTTTCTGTGCTTATTCCTGTGTTCTACCTTGCTTTCAGCTGTCACTTCATATTTCAGTATGGGGTCTTGCCTGGCTGATACTTGGCAATTAGGATGGGGAATAGGGGAAGGAGAGTAGTGATGTAGAACTTGAGGCAGGGTGGATTGCATCTTGGGGAGTAACTTTCACAGGTTGTTACTGTTCCATCCCCACTCCTCTATAATGGAAAAACCTCAGTATTTCCTTAGTTACCTAGCCTTTCTTGAAACAGGATGGAACTTATAAGTACAAAACCACAAAAAGTATTCTTGAGTTCCAGCCTTCAGCCTGATTCCTGATGTGTGCAGGTTATGCAGGGTAAAAATGCTTTCATCTTCTCTCATCTGGTTTTCATATATATTTTTTTAATCCCTTACTGGGCTTAGCTAGCTGTTACAAATGCCAGCTTTATTTTAAGTTTTACTTCAGTTCTGCAGGCCTATGTGAGCATTCAGATTGGATGTATGGGTTGTTGTTTTTTTTTTTTTATTTAAGGTTAGTAGGTCATAAATAAACCAAAGCACTTTCCTTGCTATGAGCAATAAGTGTCATGGTGTGCATGAAATATTGCTTTAAAAAAATTGGAACCTAACATGAATTGACAGAGGTACATGAGGAAGTAGTTCATTGTGTTGCTGTAAAGGCCATAGGGATTTGGAGTGCTAGAGCTGCCTGACTTTGGAATAGATTAGATATCTTGTCTGATGACCTGTACTTAATTTAAGTGACTGCCTTTACCAGTCCTTCCAGAGGGCAACTGTGTGAAGTAGAGCATCTCATCTTCAGTCTTCAGTCCTCTTCCTCCTTTCGATGGCTTGACCTAAATTGAAGATATGGGTGTTGCGCTGCATAATTACTTCAATGCTATGTGAACTGCATCTTTAATTGATTAGCTTTTCCATTCTGACCTTGATATCTTGCATCAGAAGTCCAATGTTCTACTTCATTGTTCTGTTTAGTACTGACAACTGTCATGCAGTACACATATTTAAAGGCTGCTTTATGTAAAACAATAATCCAGGAGTGGTTTCTGGAACTCTGATGGGGTACTGTTCCCTGCTTATCACCCTACCCCTTCCTCTCTTCATTACTTCTCCCTGTGGTGCACAATGCTTGATGAAATATCAGTGATAGGCATCAGACAGGTCTGGCTCACAGGCTACTTCAAACAGCTGTATTGGTAGTTTTAACAATATTACTGTGTTTAAAGCTGTGAGATTGTTTAGGAATGAATACTTAGGTGAATACAGATCTCAGGCTTGGGGAATTACTTATGATTTTTAGATAATTTCCCTCATGATGCATAAAAACAGTCTATTTGGTTTGTGCACTGATTAAAGCAGTCTATTAGCATGTTTATATGGTTATTCATAAATATAGATAGTCTGCGTAGCTTTCAGCATCTTTTGTGGTTTTGACATTGAATTGTTTCTGGCTGGTGGAGTTAAGGCTTTTTGAAGGCACATATTCATTTGTATAACAGCCAACAGAACAATCGCATTAATACTTGTATTGCAAAGTTATCTAACGGATACAGTTGTTGGCTACTTCCAGCTCCTACTTGCCCTCTCCCACAGTCTGTCAACAGGCTTCCAGTTATACACTTGGGGACAGGAAGAAATGCAGTGCATGGATGTATTTTTAATTGTGTTGCAAAAATGAATTCCAGTGTCAGCATCTAAAAATGGTTCTAACACACTTGGGATCAGATTCTCAGCTAGTGTAAACTGGCACTGCTCCATTGACGTCAGTGGCATCTGCCTTTACACCAGCTGGCACCTGGCTGCTCATCTGGAAAAAAAAAAAGGTAGAATGATCAGTTATGGGTTCTTATTACCTTTTCTATTTTGTGTTGTGTTCATCTTTTTTATTAAACCTTTCTCAAGTGACAAATTTCCATGTTGTATTGATATTTCACCTGCAATGAATTAGCAGTAATACTAAATCTCGGTAAGTATTGACACCGCTGTGCTTCCACCAAAAGGAATTAAATCCAGCTGACTGTAGTTATTAGGGATTCAATTTATTCTTGGATGACTTTGAGTTATATGCTGGAAGTAAAAATTCCTGTGCAGCTATCAAGAGGAAGTAATTTTTCTGACAATGAGATGTGTTAATTTTTTTGTGGTCTTAAAAACTGGCAAGAACAGAATCAAATAACCTTTACTGTAATCCAAGACTACTGTATTCTACAAACACTAACTGCAGTTATTTCCTTAGTGTGCTGGAGTATAGCATTGTCTCCTAATTACTAATGCAGTAATTCTAAGGCCAATGTTTTTCAAGAAATCCACCTAGGCAATCACAATGTTTTCATGTTAACTTCAACCTATGGAAACATCACTGTAAACCTCTGCTGGAAAAAAAAATAATGATGTTTTAGGGAGTATTTCACCATTTACTGGAGTCCAGCCATCTCTGAAGAAAAGTAGCAGCTGCATAACATCTTGAAGCAATAGAGCATGCCAGCCTGAGACAGGAGGAAAAACTGTGATTGCCTTGTTTAAGTTCTGTGTTCTACAAGACTGGTTTTTTGTACACTATGGCATTAAGAAATCTAAAGTTATACAGAATCCTCCTAGTTCTTGCTCATGAAATAAGGCAGGGGGGTGGCATGAGGGGGTGGAATATGTTGGCACACCATAGAACAGTATTTTAGGTGAAATAATGAACGCAGGACTGTTTTAAAGTAAATCAATACTTGTTTGACACAGCCATGGCACAGCAATCTGCGGTTCATTGAGTTCTATAGGTGTTCTGTTGGCCCAGAAACCAACGCATCTCCAAGTATGCTAGTTAGTGTGTTTGTAGCTTTTGAGTAAGTTTTTTAGTAAGTCTGCTGTCCAAAAATTTACTGTGCTCTCGAAATTAAACCTATCAGATAAAATTGCATGTTTACAACATAGGCTATGAGGTGCGATGCTGATTAGCCAAGCTAATTTAAGAGCAGAACAAATGTGAGAAGCAGTGATATTAGTTCAATCAAATATTTGATTGCACTTCCAGAAATAATTTAATTGCAGAGTTCAAAACTATGCTTTGCCCATTAGAATTTTACTTGATTAGCATTTTGCTAAATTCTGATATTAAAGGCACTTCCGAAACCAAATTTAATGCAAAAATACCTAAGGCAGTACTGGCTTTTTGCTTACTGCTTTAGGATTTTGTACTTGAATCGATATAAATTGTTACTCTTCTTTAACAAATCATAGTTACATTCATGTGTTCTAAACATACTTTTACATCTGACCTATTGAGTTTGACTCTGTGTTTTATTACTTTATGTTGTTAGTCCTCTTTGAAATTGTAAGAGCTTTTCAAACATACAGGATTGCAGCACTGGACCTGTAAGCTTTGCTTTTTATTTAAAGCCAAGAAACTGGTGAATAAATTACAATACTGCCCGCAGTTTCCCAGCGTTTTGGATGACAATTTACCACTCCTTGTAACTGGAACACATTACTATTTATGGAAGATATGCACATATTTCAGTGTCCATAAATCATATGCAAACATCTGTTCTTTAGATCACTAGATGGAGTATGGTAAAAGCTTTTTACATTAATATCCATGAAGTAATGCTCACCTACTGACATTATGCTTAAACTTTAATGTTTTAGCAAACATTTCAGTAATTTAACTTTTCAGTCAATTTAAGTCAATCCAGTAGAAATTGCAAACACACTCTGGCATGGAGTTCTTTGTGGCCTGTACCCAAAAAATATCAAATGAAAGTTGTATGACAGTGGTGTAAATACTAAGAGCAATGTGACCAATTCTGCTAAAACACAAGAGGTTCTGTTAGTAATTCTCTGTACTTATTACTACCTTTGAAGAGTATTTTTTACCTTCCCCCTTCCTGTGATAGCCATGAATGGGCATCTTTTACTTAACAAATCTGGATTGTGCATCGCAGCCTACATTTTTGTTCTAGTGTTATGATCTATTTCCCATGTGATCCCACAGGCAAGATTCTAAAGCCCAGTAACTGTGAAGCTGTGCTCAGAAAACATGGTACATGTGGAAGCCAAGACTTGCATATAAGTTAATGTAAGATGTGGGAAAGACAACATTGTATGATAGGATGAGTGCTGGATGGGAAGGCAGAGGATAAGAGTTCTGTTAGTCTGTCTTCAATCTCAGTGTTTGTATCACATGAAGTGTTCTCAGCTGTAAAAAAAAATCTTCAGCTTGTTTTCTGTGTTGTGTTTGTTAAGTATTTATATATTTAAGAATGGATTCACCAGTTGTTTTTCAATATTTCTTTTTGTCTTTGTATTTATTCTGTGGGAATAGAGACTTGATATTATGATGTTAGATTTATAAATGTTAGCATAACAACTGAGTTTTCATAGAGTGAAAGTATCTATGAAAATGGGGATTAAAAATATTCTGTATTTCTACAATATTGGATCCTGCTGTAGTCAAGTGTTAGACAACAAAATGCAGTTCTTTACCTGCAGAAAATGGGCTGACTACTTGTACCTTTTCTACTTAATCCTTTTTGTGGAAAAAAAAAAAAAAGAAAAAAACCCAAACCAAAACAACAACAAAAAGCCCGAACTGCTTCAGCATGAATACAGACCCCTATCTTAGGATTTCTGGAGTATTTCAGTACAATGTTTATGTTGTCTTATATGTTCTTCACAGCAACCATATGAAATACATGTATTCAGAAAAACATGCTTGGGGGCTTTTAACACATTAATTTGTGCTTTTGAGTTTCTAAAATTATTTTTTGGAAGTTACCAGAAAAGGTGCTGCTTGGGCACAAGATGCCTTAGGGGTTCTGAATGTGTCTGCATATCACTTGAGGGAGCAGAGTGCAGTAGCAACTGGCTTCAATATCCCACTCCCTCTTCTTTCTGAGTCACCATAGGAACGGACTGCAAGAATTGCCAAATTCAAATAATTATGGTCAGGCTGCACAAAGTTTCTTTTGATCAAGAGCAAGTAGTTTGAACTCTAATGTTTAGTGGGTAATACTTACAGCCTCGTAAAAGTGTAGTGATGGCCGATATCTCATAGTGCTTTGAACATGTGAAGTGCTATATAAACAATATAGGGCTATTGCACACAACTCAAGCTATTAGCATTTGAGGCACATTGCCCCAGGCTGTTAGAGGGGAAATCACATCCTCACTAGGAAAGAGGCACCTTTTTGAGTTCTGTCTGCCTCCAGATTAAGTATCAGGAGCTTTCTAGGTAGCATGTATATACAAAGATGTATACTTTTCAAATACTGTGCTTATTACACAGTAACAGATACTAAATGAGGGTGGGCAGCTTTTAGTTAGAACTGTGATTCTGAAAATGCAAGGATGGTAAATCATTACCCGTTTCCATTATTTCCTTTGCTCTAATTGTATTTTGGCTTTCTTACATTTTTCCTTTGTGAAATTTCTGCATGCAAATCCATTTGTTGCTAACATACTCAGTATTTTTCATGTTGTAATAAACAGATATTGTGCCTCCTCTTTGTTCCTAAAAATATCACCATATTTTACAGAAGCTGAACGACAAATGCAATTTGAGAATGTTGAGCAGTCCACGGGTGTCTGTGTATAAATGTTGGTGAAATCTTAAGATGTATTAATACAAGTTAAGAAACTAGCAGCTGGATACTTTCTAGATGGCTGAAGTAACGTTAGATCTGAAGGTACTACTCAGAGGGGGGAAGAAGTTTTCATAGGATTTGTGGAATTGCCAGGTTTCCTTTGCTTTGACTCTTCGTCACATGTTCTATGTGCTCTGATAAATAAAGGCTACTCCTTAGAACCCATCTTGCAATCGCTACAATGTGCAGTCTGGGGTAGCAGAAAAGCTTATGGATGTTTTCAGGGAGAAGAGGAAATTCTTTGAAATGTCTTTATGCCTGTCATTGCGGCAGTTGAAAAACAAGGCTGGTTTTGGTTCACTGTTGGCAAAACATTCTTTTTGCTGTTGTAACTCATTTTCAACAGCAGAGACCATTCTAAAGAATTGCAGTTTTCTGCTTGCTTGTTTTTTTCTTTCTTTAGTGTCCTGAGCTAAGCTTTTAGACACGTTAAATGATGTAAACAAGTTTTTCATTTTTGTTACTGTTATCTAGGAACAGCCATTCAAAACAAATACACTATTGAATCAACCCAACAAAGCTCTGAAGAGAAAATAAGCTCAGACTTTGAAAGACTGGGCACACAGTTTAAGTATTTAGCATAGCAAACTCCATTGCAGTACAACTGCTTGTACTGGATTCAGTGTTTTACAGCATAAACCCGAAGCATAATCCTGTTATTCAGGGAGAAAATGGCTAGTTCCTTTACTAATTTCTGTTGTCTTTTTTTCTTTATAAAAACCAGCATGAACTCCTTATTTTTCTGCCCTGGCAAAGTTATTTTTAAGTAATATATATATTAATCTAAATAAAAATAGCCTGCAATAGGTAGATACGAGATTGTAGCAACTGTTATAAAAGCCTTATTGCCTTATATTTATTCTTCAAAAATGGTGCACCCTTAATGTTTTTAATCTGCCTCTATTTTTTGTGGTGCTCTCAACATCCTCTTCCTTGTCCCTGTTGAGTTCAGCTTCTCTTTGAAGAGCTCTTTGTGCTCCAGTGACCACTTTAAGCTTCCTATTGACAAAATTAAGCTGGACTCCTAATTTATTTTTCCATCAGAAAGTGTGAGTTGAAAGTGGTCATTGGCCCAAAAACCTATGGTGAGAGCAATGGTGGGTTTATTGGGAAGGGGGTGTGATATTTGTTCTCCTTTTCTCTGTTCTTCAATCCTTTACTCTTGTTAACTTATAAACCTCGCGCTTTCTCCAGGGTTCTTGAAAAGTGTAGTTCCTACATCCCTCTCTGAAGTTTCCTTTTTCCAACCCCACAGCAGCCAGGAATTCCCTTTTTACAGCAATCTGCTGCAGTAAGGAAGAGTAGGCCAAGAAGTAATGTTTGGGACCTTGACTGAATCTGGTTTATGAGCCCATATTGTGTATCCCAAAGCTGTGGGAAGACTGTCTGAGACATTGGCAATAAAGTAAATGAATGGGATGAGGGAAAGCATGTAGAGCAGAAGTGGTGATTATTAAACCATTCCCTTTGCTTCATGTATGTTTGTGTGTTTTAAAAATACATATAAACATGCATGCAGATATAATTTAATATGATGGAAAACAAAAATATCTTTGACTTGCAGATTTAAATGGATCCAATTTGTACATCTGTAATATCCAAAAGGCTCAAACAAAATAAAAAAGACACCACTGGGTCTTGCATTTCTGCGGTAGTACCTAACACATTTAAATAGCCAACCTGCAATGAATTCATATTTTTGGAATAAGTGGATGGCATTTATGTAGTATGTACCTTCTCTAAGAATCTCTAGAGATCTGCTATTACCATCTCAGTAACCACTCCTAATCAACAAATTGTGATGTGAACAGTCATGGGGTACCTGGTTATTTTGCAAAATTTTGTTTCTGCATTGGTGTGTTCTTGGATTAAGAGACCCTTTCTTTAGGGTACCTACAGATTTTTCTTGCTCAAGGTAAGCAGGCAGCTTGAGGCTCTTATTAAAATTTCTGTGCTGCTTAAAGGTGTTCTGCTTGCACTTTAGGAAAATTTGGATGAAATTCCATTTGGTGGGAAGGTTCCATCGCTTAAGTCCTGTGGTAACTCTACTCCAAACACCTAATGTGGAGACATTATGCTGGCTTTTAGCAGATAGGGTGAATTTTATTCTTAGTGAATATGACCCAGGTGCTAAAAAAGCTATAGCTGAAAGTGCTAGGTTAAAAGCACAAGTCAGCTAGGTACATAAATATTATATGACTCTATCTTTAATGGGTTCCTGTAGTAGATTTGCTTTGTTTAAAGATTTCCATAACCCTGCTGATTTATTGCATCTTTTCTAGAAGTATGCTGCTAGCAGGAAACTCAGTTGAAGCACTTTCAATCATGTTGGAGGATCATTATACTTTCACTTGAATAACTAATTAGTTGCAAGAAATTAACCACTGCTGTTTAGCACAAGAACACTTCCAAGAAGGGCTTTCATTTTTGTTGTGGAAAATAACCTCAGGCACTTGAGGAGGTAGGCAGAAGGGAGAAATAATGATCCTGCTGTCTTTTAATGTAACTTTTGTTTTCGATTCAACCTGGTAACTAGCAGGCAGCATAGCTGTCTGAATAGGCCACTGCACTTGGACTTGGGATGAATATGTTCTGATCTTGCTGGTCCCGTGGTTTAAGTTTCCAAATGTTGTGCCTTAAGGCTGTGGGAGACAGAATGAGACTGAAGAAGAAATAAATTCATGAATTGGAAGGAAGGAATAATATATGACCAAAGAAATGATTTAACCAGTCTGTTCATGTTTCTGGAACTTATTTTTCTCGTTGTAAAATGTGGATCATGCTTAATTAGTATACGAGGGTCTAGTCTGAGTGTCTTGTGTAAGAGCTCATTATTACTGTCATATGCTGTTCACAGCACTGTTAATAAAATGTAAGAGACAATGAAGTGAGGAAGGAGAATAAAGGGGAACTAAAATATTTAGCATTTTGCCCCACCTTTCCTAGGGCAAAAACTGGAAGGAAATTGAAAACCAATTGTTTGAGATCTGGTTTCTTTCCGAATATAGAAAATCCATTTAATAAGGCAATAAGAGTGACAAATCCTGGTCACTTTTTAACTCTGAAACTGCAATTTCACCTCTGCTATTGGAAAAATATACATATAAAATACACTTTCAAATTATAAAACAACATCATGCCATACATATATCAGTTGTCACCTTTCAGTCTTCTCTATTGCAGAAGCAGTGAGTTCAAGAATTTGGACAAAAAGGAGTAATGTTCAGTAATAGGAGAGCAAAAGGGAGAGAAAGCTTATTGAGCTTGCTCTGCCCTGCCTTTTCTCTGCCCATACTTGCAAGATTAGAAAGTTAAGTCTTCAATACGCGTATCTGAGATTTGCTAGTACAGAAATGCTAGGGATTATTCAGTGCAAAAAGGGAGTGGGCTACTGTAGTCATGACAAACTCCTCCTGAAAATAAAAAGTAAGGGTAGCACTAACTCAGTCCTATAACACTTTTAACTCTTTTTTCCCCTCTCTTTTGTTCTTTGCCTTCTTTCCAATGCTTACATTCAAGAGTGTATTTTGGGTACCTGAAGGTCAGGATCAGTATCATTCAGCTGTTTATGATTATACTGGATTATCTGTATAATATAAGCATCTTCTGAAAATATTTACATAAACCCAGTACTTGCTGGATGCGGGTTGTCTGTCTGTGTTCCCCCCGTCCCCAATTTTTTTTCCCCTATATTTAATATTTTTATTGGTATATGAGAATACAACATGAGCAATGCCATGACATCTTCAAACAAAGATTATTGAGCTATAGGGCAAGCAACTTCAGATTGGGCATGCTGCCACTAAAAAAATGGCTGCAAACATAGGCAGCCAAGAGCATGTGTTTATATATGTTTACACACGTGCAAGTCACTCTGCTTCAGGATAGCTGTGCATGAGAGCTGATCAGGAAACAAAGTGAGAAGGACTTAGTGCAAGTTCTTTACTATTTTCTAGGAAACTATATACCAGGCTTTTTAAAGCTGTATGTTACCCTGAAACTGAATGCAGGGATCTTCAAGAGGACCAAGGAATTTTGAAAGATCCCCTCCCTTGACAATTAGAGGTATTTCTGCTAAAAATTCCCTTGGTTTTTGTCCATCACTGAAAGGTGCAATCTGAGTGCAAGAGTATCATAAAAATGTGCTAAATTCAATGCATCGTATCTTTGAAGACTATGCAGTAGCCTAAGATTCTTTTAGTTTTAGTATCTGTGGCTTATCCAAACTATGTAGACAATTACTTTGGAGTAATTATAGTTGAATAACATAACTGAATATGAAGCCATTAACAGACATCCAAGTTATAGGCTGTTGACAGGTGTCTCAATTTTTCATTCCCTTTTTTTTTGAACATGTTCTCTGGTTTGCCCTTGTTATCTAATTTTGTTTTACTTTCTCTTCCATTTTGATCTGTAACTCTTCACTGAGCTTCATGTCTCTTCAAATAACAGGTTTTAACTCTTGAGAGCAGCTTCAAGCTTCATTTTGGACTTCTGCCTGCAGTTCAGATTATGATCACCTGAGTTCTTACTCAGATCTAAATCGTGAAATCCCTTCCTACTTGGACACTTTCATTCATGTTGCACCACATAATGACTCTCTAATATTCAAGTAACAGCTGCCCCTTTGTTGTGGAAAGTATATGGTCCTTTGTGGTCTTGTATAATCAAAAGAAGTGGAAAATATGTAGTCTAAAGAAACATAAATACCTGGAGTGAAAAGGATGTAAGACCCTTCTTTAGAAACAAACAAAATGCCTCTGCAATACAATCAAAACAAATAGGCAACAATATCTTCCTTGTATTTACACCTCAGTTATTGGATGAAAACACAAAATGAGAAGGCAGATCATGAATGAGTGAACAGCAGAATAAACCAAGACCTCCTTACAGAAAAAATGGCTCTATACAGACTATATCAAGTCAAGGCACTTGAGGGAGGGGCAGAGAAATGTCACTTTAAGGATCGCTTTTTGGGGAAAAAGCATATAACTATGTTCCATCCTTTCCATTAGGAAACTCCTTTGTGTCAGTTTCGTGTAAATGTAGGTAACTTTCTATTTCAGTAGCTGTGGACACATGCAGTTGAAAAGACCAAGTAAATGAGAAAGTGGGTTGGGTTGGTCACACATTTGAGAATCCTTGCTTTGATTTGGCCTATTGTGAGTAAATCAAATGTGAAGGGATTAGCTCCTGAGGCATGTTCCAGGTGATTTCAGACAAATGGATAATTTAACTGTGCAAGCTGGAAAAGAAGAAACACTACAAGCTGGAGAGAGTATGCTTGCTTGCCACATGTAGTCCAAAGATGTTTTTTTAAACGTTTTTCTTCTTTTCTCTCTTGTACTTCTCTACTGACGAAGTAAACCAGCCCTATTTGTCTTCCTTTTTGCTTTCCCAAGGCACAAGTCTCTAAACATGTTTTTATGCTGATGAGTAAATATGATTCTTGGAAACTTTACAGTGCATGGTCAGTCAAAGTTCGTGCATCTCATTGATTCCATTTTGGCATTCAGCAGCAAAACATGGCTGCTATTCTCAAACTGTCAGCAGTTTTCCTTACAGCGCTGGAAGGGAATTGATGAACTGGAGTTTCTATAGTTCAAAATTCCTTAAGTGTAATGAATGAGTATAAATTCACTATTTTTCTAATTACACTGCCTCATTGGAATTTTGCAGCTCTGAGTGGAAATAAAGGTAGTTTTATTGTTTAAAAAAAATCTGTACTTCACAGATTATACAATGTCTCATGAAAATTAACAGTCCTTCTGCAGGCTTCTTTGTGCCTGACACGTTTGATATTTATTATAGATATTTGTCAGAGACGCATAGTCAGAAGCTGAATGATGAACAGGGTCTGCATTCTCTTGACTTTGGCATTCGGCCCAGGTTGTTTTTTACCACTACTTTTTTTTTTTTAATATTTTTTTAAAGGAAAACAAAAAAGCACAAAGGTGTGGGGGGAGGGAATAACGTAGTGCCACTGCTTAGGACTTACTCATTCTCATTCTTGTGCTTTCTGTAGCACTAGTATCAACTATTCAATCAGCGTCTTTGAAAAGCATCTACCAGGCTGCCAGATTCCTGATGCAGAGAAGCTAGATGGTGCCAGAAATCAGTCATTCTGTGCTAAATATTGCTGCTGGCTCCACTCCCTGTCTCTCAGAGTCTGTAGAAGTCTAATCTTCTGTTCTTCAGAGAAAAGATGGCAGGATTTAAAAACACCATCTGAAGCTGCGGTTATGCAACAAATGTCTTGTTTTCCTGTATGGTTAAGGAGTTAAACTGGTCTCTACTCTCAAGTGGTGGCAAAGCCCTATTTTGTTTCATTTTGGTATCCTATATTAGGTGGAACATTTTGATGCGCAGCTACTGTGTATTTGTCATTGAGTTCTTTGTTTTCCAAGACTTCAGTTTAGTAGATTTAGAAATTCTTCTATTTTAAACAAAGTGTTTTGCTGCCAATCAGTCTAAACATTAATATTTAAACTGCCTTGGACATGCACAGAAGGCCAGCCAGGAGAATACCTATAAAGCAGTTTAGCTACCTCCAGCTTTCCCCACCCACATGATGCCTGCACAGAATTAGCACACTGAAAATTAAAATGAGGTAATGTTAACACTAAACTTGGAAAAAATAATGCTGAAGCTAATGTGTAAACAAAGCCTTTCAGAATTGAAATGCATCTTCATGGCGTTTCCAGTTTTTTATAGAATCCAGGGACCTTCCCAGAAATACCAAGAGCCTTTTGATTGTATAAGAAAGAATAGACTGAATTTTACAATCGCCCTTTCAATATGCAAATATTTTTAGTACGCATTTAAAGCAATCATTACAAAATTAGCCTAGTCTAAACTTGATCAAGCTGCATCATTTTGCTTAAATATGTTGCACAGCTGGCTTAGGTGCTTAAGTAGCATATAGTACCTACATTAAAAATGTGAATCTTCAAAAGGTTTTATTCAGTGTTTATCTCACTGTGGAAGTGCCCAAAGCCCCCAGCAACTAAATGCTTAGGCCAAGCTGGCCTTATTTCAGCATGTCTTGCACAACAGGCTGAAGAAGCATGTTGTTACCTTCCCCTGTGCTTTCTGCTTCTGTGAGCAGCCATTGGAGCAAATCCTAAAGACAAGGGAAGTTGGTATCTCAATTAACAAGCTGTGGCTGAGCATATTCTCTATTGCCATTTGAATATTTAATTGCTTTTTGCAGATTGTGAAAGCTTATTGAGGAGATGTTTGAGAACATCTCTCAATTAGGATATCTGGTCACATGTAAGGGGGAGGGTTGTATTCAAAATCCCATTGGTAAAGTTAGAATTTGAATCCATGTCTTCCATACCATACCAGGTGGTAAGCTATTACATGAGAGGGAGGCACTAAAAATGCCTGTGACCTTTTCAGTTGGGATAGTATTTTCACTGCCAAGAGACAGTTCTTGGTCATATTGCTGTACTGGAAGCAACATTTAATCCGAAGTTTCAAGGATGCTATTCCAGGTCTATGTCTCTAACTATTCCCCCACATGATTGAGGAGCATTCTTTTCAATCTGTGAACTTGTGAGAGTCTTTTTACATCCATAATCTTTTAAGCTATGTATATATATTTTGCATAGCTGCTTAGATATAAATCCTTGGATATTTTGGGTACATACCCTTGGAAGAAAACTTCAACATTTATTATTTCTGTGACTTTGGTCTTTTGGCTGCCTTAATCTATCTTTAGGGCTTCTCCTTATTTTCTGCCCTTCCCCCATTAGGAAATGGATGTCATGGTTGTGGGTTTTGGTTGATTCCTCTTATTTTCAACTAGAAGGCTGATAAATTTTTTGCTGGATGTTCTGCTTTTTTCCTAGGCCTAATGATATTGTTCCTTCTACTGAAGTGACAGTTCCTGCGTGACAGCCAGGAAATCCCTATGCAGGACATATCTTCTCCAGCTTGATAACTGTCCAGGAAGAGATTTAACAGGTAAGCCAGAGCCAAAACTCTGTTTCCATTATCAGAAGGTTTAGCTTCAGCTGCTAATTCTTGTAATCTAGTATATGAACCCAGTATTTATGCATGTGATTTTGACAACTGAAAATGTTATCATATAAATTTCAGGGTCTGAGAAAGATTTTTAGAATGCAAGTTAACTTTTAGCTAAGCCACACTGAAAGTAAACCTAAGAAGACAAAAGAAAATAATATTAATTATGTACTAAATTGTAGAGGTTATTTCTATTTATTACTCTGCCAGCAAGTAGCTGAATGGCCCAGATGAAAAAAGAAGTCTTGTACGTTACAAGTTCTTTTCTACAGTTAAAAGGATGGGAAAAGGCTCTGAGAGATCTATTGTTTTAAAATGTTAATGTGGAGAATTGTTAGTGTGAGCTATGTGTCACCTTAAAGGCAATTTTTGTGTTTATAAAAAAAAAGGGTTTGGTAACCTTAATTTTGATAATGTTATGATTGACCTTCACTGTGTTGGGAGTCTTAAGCCTTGTTTGTCTACAAAGTAGAACTTTAAAATGTGCCAGGCAGTTTTTTCTGCTCTGAGTATGCCAGCTAGAGTCTGTCTTAAAAAGTGTGTAGGGGTTCCTTTTGAGATGAGACTTTTTTAGGAAGGGATTTTCCTTTTAGTTGACTTTGGAAATAGTTAAGCAGGTGAAGCTCAAAACACAGTTAAGTATCTTCTCAGGCTGCTTCAGGAACTTTTTGCTGATATTGTTTTTTGCTTATTATTCAGAAGACCAGGTAACTGAAAATAATGTAGTTTTCTCTAATTGCCTTTGGGGATACTTGGAAAAATTAATTGTAAAAATGTACTATAGTATGAATCTTGTCTTGCATTTGATTTTTCAGTGGTTAATTTGAGAAAATGAAGAACAAATCTTGCTTACGTAAAATGAATGCAGAAGTGTGGAAAACATGCCTATTCTTGTAAGAGGTGTGGTGTGCAATAGGTTACGATGAGGTGCAGTTGAGGAGCTGTTGTGACTAAGATGGATGCTGCCTAATGCAGGTCTGGTAGAGCTACTGTTTCTGATGGTGTATTTCTTCCCTTCACCTTCCCTGCTTCTTCTGCCACTTGCAGTACTGTCCTACATCTTAACTTCATGGGGGAAGAGTAGTTTATGGGAGAATACTGGCTGGAAACAGCAGCATGCTTCCAGCTGGACTTTAATAACAGAACACAGAAATGCGTTGCAGAAATACACTGCAAGAAGTAAAAAAGGGAAATAATAACCTCAGGAGCTATCCTTCTGTTGTGAGCTGTGGCAACATAGATTGCATCACAAGGGGTTACATGTTTGTGACTTCTGACAAGCTGGTAATGATAAACTGAAGATAACGTAGTGCACTGTATGTAATTTCTTGTTAAACTTGTCATGGATACTCGAGGTGTAAATCTGTTTAGTTTTGTATTTTCATCATACTGTATTTACATTGTTTCCTGTTTTTTTTCAGTTTGGGATGGAAGGACTTAGAAAACTTGTCCTAGATCAGGCAATAGAGGCGTTTTTCCCAGGACCAGTATGCAGGCATAGCTGTATTTATGGGTCTGGGAAGTTGATCAGAGTTGGTTTTGGTTTCTTTCCTCCTGAAGTATGGCTCTCAATAATTCTTTCAAATAATGATGAAAATAAATGATGTTTTATCTGCCAGGTATGTGAATAAAAGTGTGCAATTAATTTAATTAAAAATTTTGCATCTTGAAAAGAGGCATCTGGATGAGCTCAGCAAAATAGGTCACAGGTTATGTTAATTCACGTTTAACTCCAGAGAGTGTCTATGGCAGATTTTCTTCATTATAAAAGTAATAATTAAACTGATATGGAAATTCTCTGCTGTCTACTGTGGTAGCTTAAATTTTATCCTTTCTTTTTTTTTTTTTTTTTCATTTTCATATAATTAAATTCACAATAATATTAAAAAAGTTACCATATGTACAGTAGCCTTGCTGCAAGTTTCTTTATAGTCCTTTGCATGGGTGATGGTAAGCAGTGGAAAGCCCAGTGTGGACTCATAGCTTCTGTGCTATGGTTTCCTTCAGTCCCATCACATTCCACTTGTCTCTGAATATTGGTGCTTGCTACTTGACTATGTAAGGAAATGATTAACTATATACAGCTGGATTTTTGAACATACAAATTGGGTATTATAGGTGGTTGTGCTACCCTTGCATGCAGTTCGAAGAATGGAATAAGGTGAGGCATTAATTATTTAGGGAAAATGGGCAAATTGGTCTGGAATGCTTAAAACAAATAAACACAAAGGTATTTTATCAGGAAATTAAAAATTTGGTGGCAGAACATTACTAAATGTAAGCAGGCTTGAATAAAGAGGAATGTATTCTAGTATTTCCCCAGTAAGATCTTTCATCTTATATCTGAAATACAAATAACAGCCATGTAGTGATCAAACATGAATTGAATCTTTCACATAAACCCACATCTTTTCAAGCAGGTGTCTGAAAAGAATACTTTGTATTTTTACCCTTAAAGGCTGGAGATCAAAATCTTTATTGAACCAACTAAAGGAGGCAAACTCTATGAGGAAGATCACAAGTTCTTAAGTCCTTAAATCTAGTTTCTTTTAATAACTATTTTGGGGGTAGGGGTGTTGTTATATTCACTTATAGTGAGTTATTCCAGGGACAGGTACTTCACTCTCAATCAAGACAATTGGGAATTTTTATGCTGGCTTTTAGAGTTGAATTTAGGCAAGGCTAAGTACTTCAATTCCAGGAGGATTTTTCAGATCAAATTATCAGAACAAGCCATCAGTACTTGGAATGAATCCAGTCCAGGCTGACTGCATGAACTTCTAAAGAATCTCTGAGGCAGATCTAGTGGATGACAATTTGAAAGAACTAAATGTTAGTAAGCCATTAATGAATGTGGTTAGATTAAAAAGATGCAGAAACTGAAAGTATCTTCAAAAGGTCATCCATGGCTATATTCAGTGATCATTAGTAAGTCATTTAATACACCCTTACATAGTGCTCTAAACTAAATTGACGGCATCTACTCAGAGTTACCACGGGGGTAGTATGTGACATACTGCAGCTTTTTCCCTTTACAAAGGAGTTAATTCATAGAGAACAGTTAAAGGCAATAGTTAAGACCCAGATGTTCTTCCACTTTAGTCATTGGCTGATGATGTAAGCCTGTATGTAGGGTTACTGTTTAAGGTTTTGCCTCAGGTTGTCACTGACATGTCAGCAGAGGCCGGTTTCTCCATTCTTGGTGATATTTAAAAATTGATGGGGCAAAGATACCCAGCACAGGATAATGCCATGTCTTGCTCTGGTTTGAGTAGGACACTAGGATAGGTGAGGTACTGATGTCTCTTCTGACATCTCTTAGTGCAGGAGTGTCTCTGATTACAGTAATTGTGAGTGTATATTGATGTCTTGATAGAACTGCTTCAGAGGCACTTTCGTTGATAAAGATATTTCAGACAGCTCAAGACTAAATATGTTTCCATGTGGTTTTGTCAGCTGTTTGAGGAAAAACTTCTATATCCAAAGGATGCTCTGACCTTTCTATTCTAAAGGTCAGGAAGAATAATTGTATCTTTTTGACTATTGACACTTGGAAACAAACAAGCAAAGAAAACCACCCAGCATTTTCTATCTTCATGTGTGCCTGACTTTTTCCAGTGCCTGTTCTGTGGTGGATATTTGCTGCAGCAGTTTGCCTGTGAGAAGGGGTGGGTGAATAGCTGGGGGAATTTTTGTTTTGCTTACATACTCTGCTATCCAATGTCAAATCATTGTACATTTGGATGACGTAAAATGGAATTCATGGGGGAAATAAAAGGCATTACATTGGAGGGTAGAAATAAAAGAACTAAAGAAGCTAGGTAACTTGTAAAATATACTTGTTTCCTTTAGGTAAATAGCAAAATTATTTCAGCATAAAGAAAATTGTAGGCTCATGTCTCTCCTTCCTCCACCCCAGCTTCTCTGTGCAGTGGAAACAATTTTAAAGGGTTAGTTGAACTGCTGAATACATTGATTTCCCCTGGAAGTTTAAATATGCTTGAAAAACTTCATGGCTTCCTGATATTTAACTCTTCTGAGTTGAGATTATGCCTTCAATAAGCAAAAATCACTCATATTTTGCACACATTTTAAACCCACAAAAAAAAAAACCCAAACAAAACCCAAAGAAACAAAGGAATCCCACCTGATCTAGTTCAGCACTTGATTTCAATCTGACTCCCTAGCTGGGTCCTATATTTTTATTTTAAATTCTTAATGGATGTTCATCTGGCTCTGCATTACTTGTTCCTCAAAAAAATTTGTTGGTCTAAACAAGAGTCTTGGCTGTGTGATGAATGAAGTGTATGGCAGCTGACTAAGAAATTTCAGTGAAGTCTGAAGATAGACGTGTCTTCTTTAGCAGAGAAAAAGGGTGATTGATGAGAAGTACAATATATGAAAGAACAGTTAAAACAGACACACTGACATTATGATACAGTGTCTCATTGGGGGATGTCGTGTTTTGACTACGTGGCTGCAGCAGGTCTTTAATTTAAATGCCATTAATGGCACAAAAAGCAATAGCATGGAGACAGGAATACTCTAAAATCTCTGTGTCTGTACTTACAATGCAGATGAAATAACCCTTTGAACTTGTGGTGCCAAATGTTGTCCAAAGTTACCATTCTTCCATGAGGAAAGCAGTTTTTGTTTTTGTGGTGGTTTATTTCATCCCCCCCTCCTAACACAGACAGACATTTTCTGTTTAGATTGCTATGCTTGTATCACTACAAAGATCCCAGGCAAAGGCAGGCAGATTGTATTTTGCCTAACTCATGTCCTGTTCACACATTTGGTATAGAATTCTCTATTGTGAGTAGTCATGACTATCTTTTCCTTGTGCTTGTGGGCTTTTGAATATGCTTCTTTATACTTTTATTAAAGTAGCCCACAGAACTAATTTCACCAGAAGCTATTGGTGTTTAGCTGTAACAGAGTTACACACAGTCCTGTGACTGCATCCTGGTTATAATATCTCATTTGTTTCCACTTGACTGCTGTAATGTTCTCTGCCTTTTAGATCTGTTGTTCCTACCCTTTCTCTCCTTTTTACTCTTTTAACCCCATTTTAAATTATAACTTACTTTATTTTGCTTATTGAGCTTAGCTGTGGGTAAGCACATGTTTCTGTACCCTTGCAAAAGCCAAACGTTTAATGCACCTTAACTTAATGTATGCCTTGTTTGCTAAATTGGAGTGAGTCTTTCCAGAAACAGTTCCTGATTTTTGAGGACCTTGCAAAATGTGCACAATATTTTAACTGTAAAGCTTTCTTTAAGCATGTATTTCAAAAGAGGAGAAAAAAAAGCACCATGTAAGTGAAACTTGTTTAAAGTGCATTTCCATTTCTAGCCAGAGACTGTCATAATAGTCACATTATTTCTTTATACTGATAGAATGCAAACAGAGGAATGTACTGTTTGCAAATTGCACTTAGGCATTTTTTTCTTTCAACTGGTTCATTCTATATAGGTCTGGTGCTATACCACATAAATGCTGTTTTGAATTTTAGCTATGTTGATGGGCACTTTTCAGCATACTCATGCAGTGTTTACAAAGTTAGCTACAGTAGTGGTAGTTGAAAAGAGATAATTAGGGGGCTTCAGAAAAGTTGTCTCTTTATTGTATAAGCCCAAGTACTAAGTGTGGTAACTGTTGCATGTGTGTATGCTTTTCTTTTTCTCAGTTATAACAAATTATGCCTATTTCTTTGCTGAAAAATAGGATGGATCTACTTTCTGCTGAAGGTAAAGAGAAGTAAAGGTAATAGTGGTACTACATTAATTAGGCAGTATCTCAGCAGAAGTTATTAATTGAAAAATATCTTTACCTGGTTTCTATCATGTGTAGCTACCTCTTTGAGGAAGACTAAATAAAATGCAAAAAGGTGTATTGGCCAAATGAAAGCAGTTGGCTGTTGCTCTTCACTAATATCCAGAAAGGGGTAAGAATTCACTTAAACCACTACTGCATGGCTACTACAGTCAATGGTTTTTAGTTCTGGCAGGGGACAGAGCAGGCAGAAGTGTTTAGTAGTTCTAATTAAAGTTTATTTTCAGACAATTCAAGATTTTAACTAGAAATAGTGCCTGCAGGTTACAAATTTCATAAGTTCAAGTTTTCTCAACTTCTAACAGCAAATGTAACAGATATAACCTTCAAGTATGTCAAGACACTGCACCACTTCAAGCTTTTTTTTCTTTTTTTTTTAGAGATAATTTTCTTTCTTACTGTTATTTGGAAGTGTCATAAGTATCAAAATTATGGTCTTGAAGTACCAGTATTGAAAACAAGTCTTCCTTTCATTTCCTCTTCCTACAATTATTGCTAGTTTCTCTTCTCACTGCCCGGCCAATGTACAAATACGTCACTTTTGTATGTCTTTCTGCTTGATGGTGCAACAGGATTCATGCAAACAAATGAGAAACCTTGTTTTTCTGGTTCCTTCTGTGTTTTGTTGGGTTTTTTTCCTTGCTATATGAATGGAATCGCTGTTTGGTTTAGCGTGACTGAATTTCTTGCTATGGCTGGTCACAGTGATTAAACCAACATAAGGTGCACACGCTACTGAAAAAATAAAATCCAACACAGTAGTTCAAATACCTAGAGGCCTCTAACTTCATGTTAAACCTCCCAAATTCAGTGTTTTACAGACCTGTGTGTGTCTGTGCCAGTAGCTCCTGCCTTTCTGCGTACTACTTACACAGATGTGTAACCTACAAGTGTGAATTTTGGGTAAACTTTTGTTTCCTTAATTTCTATCACATCTTTCTATGTAAGATTAAAATGTTGAGGTATGCTTCTATTGTAAATGTAGAATTTATGTAAGTCAATTGCCGAAAGTAACACTGAAGGGCACTATCCATTTGCAAAATTCTGACGGGTTTGCTTGTGGCTTTTGAAAAAAAATGATTTCTTCCTTAGCAGCCGTGTCACAAAAGCTTGGCCTGAAGGTTAAAATTCTTTCCCCTGGTGTTTGAAACCCACGGAAAGATAAAATTTATGTAGTGCTTCATCACCTATGCTAGAATACCCTTCAACGTAGTGGAAGCATTTTTAAGAGCAGTAAGTCTATAGAAGAGCTTAGTGGTGTTGTAACAAGTGCTCACAAACCAAATTGCTAAAAACTGTGATGAGTCACAGACTTTGAAGAAAAGCCCGATGTTTTAATATTATATCCATAATCTTCAGCTGCAACATGTTTAGTAGGAAATTTAGGAGAAGTGCTAGAAAAGTTTGCAGCATATTTATATCTCCTTCCCTCACTTGACATTAATGTTCTTCATAATGGTCAAGGGATAGGATGTTACTACTAGATGATGTTTCAGAATGGAAGGAACTTTGAAATTAAGATTATTTTAAAGATTTCAGAAATGGTCATATGTTTGTAAAATTATTAACAGCTTTGAAACTATTAGCTTGAATAGCACAGAAGCAGTATTCTGTTTTCTTTTTTTTTCTATCAGCATAACTTCTGCCTTCAGGGTCAGACAATATACACTTCATGGTGATCAACTGGGTACTGTTCTCTTAACTCCAACATAATTTCTGATATTACCTCAAAGACTTAATCAAAGAAGGAATTAGATTCTTTAAAGTAATGTGTCTGCTCCTTTTCTGTACTCTGAGAACTTTAAACATAATCAGTGGAAAAAATAATCAGTTGCCGACAAGTGGAAAAATCAATGCAAAGAAACCAAAAAGCTCAAGGATTAACTGACTAGTTAAGAGCATTTGGATACGCTAGGATGGTGTGCACATACTTCACACAGAATAGACTGATAATTGAGTAGTATCCATTGTGTACAGCTCTGAGCGTATTTTAGGATATCTTCTACAATGGTTGAACGTGTATGAGTTAAAATCTCTTGAACATGTTCATGACTGGGTTGGGGCTGATCCTGAATTCCTTTCACATGTAATTATTCCATTAAATGCTGCAGATATTCTGGTCATGGATTATCTTGTTTTAAATCGTAACTACAGATCATGTAAATAATTTTTAGAGCCCTAGTGAGCAGTTAATCAAGGGAAGAAAGCTTCTTGACTGCTAGCTATAATTGACACTTGTGGAAGAAGAGGAAAGTCTGCAAGTTTCTGTTCTGTTCCCAAATTGTGTGGCTATTTGTTTTCTTAATCTGTTTAGCCTAAAAAATGTGTTTTGTTTGTTTTGAGGGACTTTTGCTTAATTGAGTTTTCTGTTTGTGTTTTTTTTACAAGATGTAGCAAAATAGGGCCTTGATCTTGATTCCAGGTGATGATGCTAATGCATTATTGCAATAGAAATTTGTAATCAAGATTACAAATCAAGCTCTGCCTTCAGGATAAGGATATGAAGATAATAATTCATTGATTCCTAGAATCCTACTTGGTTGGAGAAAAACTTGGAGGGGCTCATGTGGGTTTAGGAGTACAGAGAAAAGGATCTTCTCTCCTTCTGGGCATGTAGGGTTGAATACTCACTTTTTGCTTTGTTGTCTAGGTTTATTACTAAATGCTCAAGCATGCCTAGAGGCATTTCCTAAATGAGACTACAACTGTATGGCTGTTAAGCTCAGTTAGCCCTCTTCAGTTTTCTGCATACTGCATCAATTACAATTGAGTTTACTTGGGTATGTGAAAAAGGAGAGGTGTGGGGACACTGTAACAAGTGCCCCTTTCCCCACATTGTGATGGAATGACTGCATCTAATGTGGCCCTTAGGCAGCAGCAGGTATCTCTCCAGAATCTTCACATGTAAAATGTTCTTAAAAGGGAAGATGCTGGAGGAAAAAGATAAACATCCATCAGTAAAGAGATGAGCGAGTTAGCTTCCACTACCTGACATGAGACTCCTTCAGAGTAGAAAGAATACCAAACTGGGCTGTTCTTTGTGTATTATCAACATGACAGGTTGGCACAGTGCGTTTCTCCTACACAGCGATCTTCTGAAGTTTGTGGTCTTCTGTAAAAAACAAACTTGAGAGAAAGCAATCCTGCCACAACTATTACTAATACCAAAAAAAAACTGTTGTGAGAAAACTGCTATTCACAGGAATAAGAACAAAGCGTATTTAATAAAGTAATATGAAATGTTACCATTAAAAAGGAAAAAAGGTAACAAAATTGAAGATAAAACACCTAATAACTGCTTGAAGGAAAGCCCCCTTTGTTAGAATTCAAGCACAAGAAAATATTTGGCCTGTTTTGAACAGCAGTGCTTTTATAACGTGCTTTTGTTGGATCACAGTCTTCTCTCTCCTGTTTGATCTAAAAATCCAACTGTGTTAATTTAACAAATTAATGTAATATATTAAGCTTGTAATATGATTAAAGGTATTACTAGAACTTTGCAGAAAAAATGTTTTGGTTATTTTTTTCTGATTCTGTTAGATTTTCCACGCAATTGCAGATGTATGCAAAACTGTAGCTTCATTTGGTTGAGAATTTAATCAATTTTTTTCCCCTGTGGGAAAATATAAGATGTTTCGAATAAATATATTTTTCATCAGACTTTTCTTTGGGAAGGCCTTTTATGTGAAGAGAAGCAAAAACACCCCTTGCTGCCCTGGAATGGTTGACAGCCTGGTGCTTTTAGTGTGCCTCTGGAATGTCAGAGCTCTGTTGTTGTTGGAGAGGGCCTGGAGACCTGGGTTTCCCATACTGTGTGAAAGTCTTAATGATCAGACTGCTATCTATCTGGAAAGTGATCACACTGCCTAGCTTTTCTCCTCCTCATTCCTTTACTATGATTTCCTTTCCCCAAATGAAAATTTAAATAATTTAACCATACCTCTCTTTAACAGAGAACGGATAAAAAATCTTTTTTCTCTCTTTGAGAAATAGATACTCTTTTCTAATCAGTCTTTAACAGTAATTCATAGATTCAATGTTTATGTTGTCTAGTAAAAAAAAACTATAATGATAGTGTTCCTTTAGCGCTGATGTGAAATTGCCATATACATGTATGGAGAGAAAAGCACTGTAGATGTGGGTGGAGAGTTCTGTTTGGAGCAATGAAAAACTCTTGCATTTATTCCACTGAGTCTTGCAAAGAAGCATCTTGCTGTCTATGAACTTGTATATATACTTAATGTTTCGTTTTATTTACTACAATAAACTACAAAAAAAAACCAAACCCAAAACTAATGCTAAAAATGTGAGGACTGCCTTAAAATACAAAACTAATAAGTAAAAGTTCGGGGGGGGGGGGATATCCAGGTCATGAAGCTGAAGTTACTCTTTGTGGAAGAGCAAAAAATAATGTCTGATGTATGAATGAAAGAAAGAGTCAGACATAAAACCATCCAAAACTTTAGCTTAATTTTATTGTTGATTATCATGGCAGCTCTTTTGAAGTACACTCTAACTGATATTTGGAAAGTGTCGTCCATTAAGGTCAGCATGCATGCTAAGTTACTGCAGATTATTTTTGTATGTACTTGAACACAGCCATGTTTGGTTTGCTTTAAAGCTTCAATCAGTGGGGAAAGGTGATGGCTGGATTATGCTTCCATAGGATGCACCTCATTTTTTAGTACTTAGTGTTTAATGTTCATCACTTAATGAGTTTTCAGGTGTGTTTCTGAATCATTTAACAAAAAGAAACACACTTTTCTCTCCACCTCCAGATAGGGTTCCACCTTGTCAAATGATTAGTGCTTTTCTCCTTTATTCTTTAGAAAAGAGAATTTTTAGTTAGATTCTACATCCAGATAAGCTGTTCCTCCCTTAATTCAAGGGAGCAAGAGGACATAGCATTGGATATATTTGATCTCTTTGAAATATTTCATCCTGTCTTTAAAAACCTCAGAGCTGTAACTTTCTCTTGAAAGGCTGCTGTGACATTGAGGTATTTGTTGGCTGGACTTGAAAGTATGCTTTAGATAGTGTTTAGAAAAATCTAGTGCCCCATAAGTGCAATACACAATAAAAGGAAGTAATGCTCAAGGCCTATTGTATGTGGATTGCTGCAAACTGCTTTTTCTCTTAATGCTTTCAGCTTGCTGACCTGGAAAAAAGGTTGTTTCTACATTTTATTCTAGTTACCTGTCCGAAATTCTTGATTTGGGGGCCTTGTTTGTTTTATTTTGACCTGATTTTACTGTGTTTAGAGCTGTCTAATGTGTGTGCAATGAAGAGCTGCACTACTGAGTTTCTGCAGATGTTGAGTGCCAGCATGGTTATTAGAACTACCATTATGATGATCATTCATCGAAGCCTTGACTTAGGAGAGAAAAATCATACTAAGTCATGGAAGTCTTCAAATGTCCTGACCCAGGCCTACAGAAACACAGTATGGTATTTTCTGGTACTCTGTGTACTGAGCTATTGTATGGCCTTCTTCTGTGACTCCTAAACGCATTAGATAAACTTTGGAGCCATCCAGCAATTGTACATTCAAAGTTCCTTTCCATATTTACAGCGATCTTGTTAACGTTACCTCTTTTAAAGCTCTTTGCTAGTTCATATCATCAGGTAAAAGGCTGTGTACTATGGATTTCTGCTCTGTGGAAGTCCACTAAACAAACACAGGATTACCCAGCTGACCATCTTCCAAGCTTAGTTTTACTGAGGGTTATAGTGGGCTCTTAACAACTACAGATACGGCCTTTTTGACTTCCTAATTTGGGGAGGAATTTTCTTTGACAGAGCACTTGTTTTCCTGATTCCTTCATGTATGAGCTTGCCCTAAAGGAGAACAATCTCTAAATATTTTCTTCATTGAGTTAAAAATATCTATTAATCTGAAAATCATTTTAGAAATTATATTCCATTGTTGAAATAGTGGCCATGTCTATTTTTACTTTGGTATCAGAATATCATACATATGAAATTCATAATTGAATTTATTTTCAAGATAAATTTCAGAAAGAAAAACCATATAGACCTGTGTCAGCATGTTTATCTGCAAACTAAGTTGGACATTCGAGCTATATCATAGGTCTGTGTATGTATGTGCATGTCTGGAGGGAGGAGATGAACCTGTAGCAGCAGTCTTTTCCATGGGTATGTAATGCAGACCTTGTCTGCAGGACTTGAATGTATTACTTTGCATAGATTTGAGCTGGATTTGATTTTTTTTTTTTCTTATTCTAATAAAGTGTTTTCTAGAGCTTCTAGACCTTGACCTCATTTCTCCCATCTCTTCCTTCAAATGACTGTGTTGTAGGTATGTATGTGGGGGGCCTTTTTCTTTTTATGACAGTTGCTAAATAATGCTGCCCAGTTTGTAGAGTCAGAAATGTGGTCACTCTGCACAGCATTTTTAGAGACTGAGGTTGAAAAGGAAATAACAAAATTAGCGCTGCTGGTCAAGAGTTGCAATGAGGTATTTTCCAGGGGAAAGAATAGTAACCTTAAAGCCAGGGCTTGTTGATCTTACTCACTGTGCTTATGCACAGCATTGTCTTGTCCTTTCCTTATGTCCCACCAAAAAAAACCCTTACCTGCGGGACCCTGCAGTTTGGCAAGAATTAGAAATATGAAATTTAATTACTTTTAAGGAGCTAAGATTTCTACCTCTTTTCCTTGCTAAGATAGAATGCAAACCATAAACTAATGGTAAATGTCAATTAACCGCTAGACTTGAAAGAACTAGCAGCTGGCTTCTGCTTATGAAGCAGAGAAACCGTGTAGGAGGCAATGTAAAGAATCTCCTCAAATACTCATTCTGACAGAGGGGCAGTGGGGGAGACAGTACTGATTATGGGTTTTAACCTTTAGAATTCTTTTGCTGTTCTCTCATTCTTAGACTTGGATGAAAATGCAAACTGGCAATTGATTTGTCTCTGGTAAAGGTATTGGATAAAGGCCCCATGCGATCTGAAATAAATTTCTGGCTAAAAATGGGGCACTTATTTTGCCTGTATCAATTTTGTCTGTTAATGATTTATGGTATGGATCTCAAAGATTTGAGATGTATATAATGAAAAATTGTTTGAAAAGGCCTGAAATTAGATGTAGTGTTTCAATATGGCAACATTATTAACAAAGTTGTTGGAGTAATGCTGAAATGGCAACACTTAAAAAAATATATCTACCACAAATCTGAAATTATGAGTTGCTCTGAATGCAAATAAACATAGGGGAAATAGATTGGGTGATACTCACTAGTGATGTATATAATGAGATCAAAAATCTTCCATAGGCTTATGCTATTATAAATTGAGACGAGTTCTACTACTGCAACACTGACCTAAAAGCTGTTTAAGTAAGGCTACTAATGCTGGTTCTGCTTCTAATAGGAAGTCTATACCTGCTGTTGGGGAAACAAAGGGTCGGTTTGGAGTGGGTTTTTTTTTTTTTTTAAAAAAAAGTAACTTTTTTCAATAATTCATAGATCCTTTATCACTTTTTGATATGGCAAACAGTATACAGCCTCATTAGTTCATGGCACAATGATTTTTCTAACTTATATTTAGAAGATTTCAGGGTAAACAGACTACAAACTGATGAGAAGCTTTTTTTCTGAAGATAGTAAATTACAAGACGCTTAATGTATCTGAAAAATGTGGCTATCTGTTTTCTTAAACATTCTGTATCTAGATGCTGATTTTACAGGATGGAAGAAACTACTTTCAAGAATTGGTCAATATCGTTTGGTATGGGAAGATTGTTTATACATGTTTGATGAATAACACCCATGGACAAAAAAAAGTAGAACTGCAACTCTGTTATTTCACCTGCTCTTCTTTTAGAAGGGTCCTTTCTTGTTTGCTGACTACTCCCACTATGGAGTACTTGTCTGCAGTCCTAGGAATTACCATTAACTCCCCAGGATGGGGTGGGAAATTAGAACTGGTGAGCAAAGGCTTGGAAGTATACCAGCTGGAGGATAAGAATAACAGGGGGAGAGAGAGAGAAAGACATGGTCAGCGCTTTTGGCTTCTTAAAAGTGGGGTGCAGATGACTTGGTGTTATGTTTTTGCAATGTCTTGTTACCAGACTGCTGGGTTAGTCAGCCACGTCTTTAATTTGCCTGGTCTGTAACAGCTGCTTCTACTGCTACCACAGAAAGAGAAATTATAGTTTCCAAGCCTTCATTTCATCCCTCTTACCTATAATCCTCAAGTTCCAGTCTGTCTGACCACTTGACTAGGCTTTTT
>JAOEHY010046186.1:0-16654 GCA_025447955.1 Psilopsiagon aurifrons
GTTTTCGTTGGGGTTTTTTTTGGTCCATTTTGGGTTTTTTTTCCTTTTCCTCACAGAAACAACCAATTTACAGTCTTTGCTTCCTCTTTTAATGACTTTTAAGGAATCAGTGCTTTAGCATGTTAATTAAAAGGAAACCAAAGGAAAAAAAATGAAACAAACAAAAAATAAATCAACACCCAAAAAAGCCCCTAACAAACAAACCCAAACAACCTAAAGTTATTTTTAAATATTAATCTTTATGTATGACTGGCCAATGGAAATTGAAGTCTTTGTTTTACTGGTTGTAGCACATGCAGGAGTGGGGTGGGGGCTACAAACCCAAGAGGTTCAGGTCTTCTTTTGAGCACAGGGCTGTTGTTTCCAAAGTTGGACAAGCGTGCAATCAAACAGGAATAAGAACTGGGTGGGGCCTTCTGCTGGTTTGCTTTTAAGGAAGTCAAAATTTTCTTGCTTAGGCCTAGCAGAGGGACATGAGGCTTCCAGCCTGCATGCTGTTCTACATAGCACTGTGCCAATCTTTCGCGTAGGCTCTAATCCCCACTTGGAGTCTGCTGGTTAAAAGAATCGGTCTATGACACATCTCAACACTTCTCAGAGAAAAAAGAATGACGAAAAGTGGTGAATAGCTTTAGACTAGTACCAGCAACTCCAATGCAGCTACAGTTTGCAATTATCATGAAAAGCATGATCTAGAATCAGTTCTATGATGTTAGTTATGCCAATACTTCAGGGCTCTCCCTATCACAGCTTCAGTCACTCCTTTGAGCACTCCAGCACTGCATGAACAATCCAAACTCACATCAAAACAGCATCAGAGTGTCTCACAGCAGTAGAAATTCAATAGTGCTGAATGACCTATTCTTCACAAGTAATTGCAAAATCATTTTAAAATGAGATCAGAATTGCTGCAACTATTCTTGAGTTTCTCTGATTCTCTTTATTCAATTCCTGTGGTCACCCAGGAAGCATTAGAGTCATAATAGACATATGGAATGAAGTCAGTGAGGTTTTCTTCAGATTCTATTGCGGGTGAAAACAACTAAATATGCTTAGCAGATGTAGCTGATACAGTGTATCTGTCTCCGGATAAGAGTTCATAAATCGCAGGCTTAATCTCAGGAAAAAAGAATTAAAAGTAGCCCTATGGACTTGGTATGAAAGTTTTTTAAATACACACATGTACAGCATTTGCAATGTTGCTTAGAATTCACAATTACCAGGATGCCTTTCAATCAAAGTACATGTCTGAAAAGACTTCAACTACCATGACCACTATGTGAAAACTTTTCTTTTTAAAAGTACTTTACTGTTCAAACAAACTAAGCTTATGAACTGAAATAACAAATCACTCAGCTATATGGAGAGCACACCAAATATTCACACTGTGTTAAACAATTTCCTCTGGGTGACAGTTGTGGTCAGTGAATTACAACAGTTAATCTGCTATGAAGACTTGTTTATGCCCCAATGGATAACAAGCTGACTACAGCTAGTCCATCAGTAGAATTTGATAGAAACAGAAGAGCAGCTGCTACCAGGGTTAAAAAGCATTCAGCGAAGGTACAAAATGCATGTGTTTTCCTGAGAAGCAGTCTCTAACTTCAAATCTAATAGTCCATCAGAATGCTATCTTAAAGGCAACTTTTACTACTGCAATATTTCCGTTTGTTTTCAATGTCACATATGACTGCATTTAGATTGTTTAGAGGTTGTTTTGCACTACTGCTTAACAAGAAAAAAAAAATCTGATTTTGCTCTTCTAGAATGAGAAAAGGTTCTACCTCCACCCCTGCAAAAGATACTCAATTTCTCCATTAATTTGTCACCATAAAAACAAGTCTAAAAACAATAAATATCAAAGCTAATGTTATGATCCTTTTTCCAAATTTTTCCTCATTCCATAACAGATTATAGAAATGTATCTTAAAATACTTCAGTACAATACTGTTGTGGTTTAACCCAGCAGTCAGCTAATCAGCACACAGCCATTTGCTCACTCCTTCAGTGGGATGGGGGAGGGAACTGGAAAAAATGTGAAACTTGTGATTGAGATAAAGACAGCACAATAGGCTGAGAAAGAAACTGAAAATAGTAATAGTGAGAAAAGAATATACAAAAGTAGTGATGCATAATGCAAATGATCACCACCTGCTGACCAGCCTGTCCTTAAGCAGCAAGTTACCAGCCCCCAGCCAACTCCCCCCCAGTTTTATTGTTCAGCATGGCGCTATATGGTAAGGCATGTACCTTTGGTCAGTTGGGGTCAGCTGTCCCAGCTATGCCCCCTCACATTTCCTTGTGCACCCCCAGTCTACTTGCTGGTGGGGTGGTGTGAGGAGCAGAAAAGGCCTTGACTGAGCATAAGCACTATGCTACGTCACAGCAATAACTAGAGATATCAGGGTGTTATCAACATTTTCATCCTAAATCTAAAACACAGAACTGTCCCAGCTACTAGGAATAAAATTGACTCTATCCCTGCAGAACCCAGGTCAAATACCTAGCCTGCCAACAATATAGACCAAGATATATTGACCTAAGATTTTGACAAATTTTGACAAAACTATTTCGCAGAAATTAAGAATAGGATTATCTGATAGACAACTTTAAAACTCACATGCATGTAACTCACATGTAATCATATACACTTCCTGATTATCATCTATTAATCCATATGAGAAAGCCATAAATACAACAAAAAAATCCTGTCAACAAGAAGATCCATGAAAAGAAGCTTTTCAAATAATTCAAGTGTGCAAAGAGTGTCTATCACTATTATAATCCACTAAAATTAAAAAGGAAGATTACACAGATTCATGTATATGCTTGGGTAATTTGATATCTGAGGTACTTTAAACTCATTCAAGAGAGAGCAAAACTAAGACTGAAGACAATGAAGTGGATTTGCTGATCACCTGTAAATTAAACCTAATATTTAAAAATGCAACTTGATAATAAGAGTAATTTGTGACCGAATTTGCTAATGATAGGGTCTTGTAACAGCTTCAATGGCTATCTCCAGCCACAGCCAGAACAACACAGATAGTTTTGGGCATGAAAGTCTAAATTTATCCTGTGTTCTGCCTTTTAGGACTTGTGATTGAGAATGAAGTATCACACAAACATTGTCCTTTTTATCTGTTAAATTGCCAGGAAAACAATTCAGGCCAGGGATAACTGCAATCCTTCCCTGCCCAAGCAGACACAGACCCACACTGCTAAACTTGAAGAGTGCTCTCACTGTTACAAAGTCTGAGACATAATCTCTCTGCTTATCAGGCAACATAAAATCACAAGGGAAAACAGGGGAATTAACCCCTGCCGTTCCTGTAAAATCTATTTGGACTCTTTCCTATGAACATAAAGATCTAAGATACACATCTTTTAATAAATTTTAAATCAAGCATTCGTTGAAACAAGAACTGAGACCCAGGTGTCCTAGGGAAAACCACTAACCTTTCTCTCTGAAACAATAATGCTCAGAAAGAAATCAATGTAATAAGGACTATACAGGTTAACTATGAAGCTGGTATTAATCCTGGTGAACTGCAGTTTACCCAAACAGTAGAAATAAAATACATTATTTCTTCCCAATTTTACAATAACTTTTAAGAACAGCATTTCTCAAAGATGGCCTAAGCACTGACACACAGTTGTAATCCTTGTTAACTAAGCATTTTTATTGTTTTGTTTTACAGAAACGGCAGCAAGTCACCAGTTATTTCAATGCTAGCCAAGTCTTATAAATCCTTAGGCTAATTTACTCTGACATTATCTTCATTGACTTCACTAGGAACTGTGGGGGTTTACTGTAGTGAACATAGCAAATACCACTTCCAAGTCGTTGTCCTCAGATCTGGTATTGTTAATGAGGATAATAATAAATTCCCTGATTCAGAGGAATATACTTTCTTGTTTACTTTTTTTATATATATGAAATGATTTAGTGATAAAAGGACCTAGTTCAAAGTCTACTGAAGTTCACAGAAGCATCTGCATTCTGTTCTACTGGCTGGCATTAACCAGTCTCAATACACAATCTATTAATACCAATGGCCATTAATGGACTCAGTCCAGCAAGCTTCATATACATAAAACAACTTTAAAAAAACATTCCCTTAGTGATTCAACATCTTCAAGCAAATATGTTTTTACATAATTCTGACTTAAAATGTGTGAAGTACTATGCTGCATGTTGGATGTTCCACAGCCTGTAACACTGCACAGAATCACAGCTGGCTCCAACTAATCTCTGGCACTGTGTCAGTCCATGCGTGGGTCAGGCCAGGTCCTTTCTCTAAACCCAGATCCCTTTCCGAGATCCATATCATATTGCTGCACAATAAAGTACAGAAAAGGAATATTAACAACAAACTATAAGAAACAGAAGTTAACGATCAGAAAATTTTACATAGGAGAGCAGCAATAAATACTTATTAGAATTCATTAAAATAGATCAATTCACATGGATTTAATTTTGAAAAGGATAAACGAGAAATTTCGCAGGTTTGAATATTCTTATATTTCTTTCTGAGTAGAAAGACTAAAGCCATCTGGTTCTTTCAGTGTTGTTAAAAATGTTCATTGCTCTGCAACCCTTTTCATATATCACAACAGTTACCCCTTTAAAATAAAATTGTTACAAAAGGGAAAAATACTTAAACAAAATCCCTTGATACATGAAAGAAAGCCATAATGCTTTTCCTTCACAGAGATCTTCAGTCTGTTTTCATTCCAAACCTCAAAACAACGTGTGATTTGTAAATCTTGAGGAAGTCTTGGTGAAATATATTTGTTTATGGTTAGTGCTCAGAAGAGTTTGGAAAACAAAAGCATTTTGTGACTCTTGCAATGTAATTTTACATTATTGTAAACAGGCAAGTATCTCACTTCATTTAATTAGTTTTAGCCTTTATCTCAGAATTGTTCTTGCAGAGAATTTATCAAGATGTTCTTGTATTATATATACTGTAATTCTTAGGAAAAAAAAAAAAAGGTAATCCATGACACTTTATCATAGTTATTGCCCTGCCAGAAAAATTGTTCTTACTAGAGGTCTTCACACATCTTCTAGAAAGACTTAAAATAAGCAGACATGAAGAATCTATAATCTTTACATTGAGATGTATTCATTCCCCTGAAAAAAATCTGTCATAACATCACTTTCAAATAAAAAAACATATCAAGATTTATCATCAAAAAAAGAGGTTTGTTGGTTTTGTTTGGTTGCTTTTTCTAAAAAACAATGACGTAAAGATATTATCGTTGTCTAAGTAGATTTTAAGATTAATTTTTGCCATTTTGGCTAAGCAATATTAGCAAAGCAAAGTTTTCCTAAGCACTGTCTCATCATAACATGTACATGAACAAACCTTAGTTTTTATGGATTCTCACTTGTTTAAAAAACCAGCAATAACAGCAAAATTTAGTTCTAGAGAGACAGTATATTTGAATTTGCTAAAACTGAGACACATAACCAGAAAGCAGAATAAGATTTACTGCCTTTTAGCAGCATGCAAACAGTTCTGAATAGAACCTATTACTCTTTACTTGCAGCTGGTATGATCTGATACAAAAATGCCTCAACAGCCACATACAGAATGAATACAAAATATACAATCTGGTATTGATGGCTCTTTCTTTGAAAAAAGAGAATTTGGTTGCTCATACGCACTTTTAATACCACATAACTAATGGGAAAATACAATATTAACATATATAAACACCCATGTATACATAAAAGATTTTTTCTTTTCAGTTTTCAGTATAGGCTTAAGAAATTGTCAGGTTAAGATATTGCAACTTTAATTAATATGCATATGGATTTACTAGGTACATGAAGGAAAAGAGTGAACAATAAAGAATGAGAACCGAGAGCAAGAAGGCGATAACCTTTGCTTCTCCTTCCTCCATATATCAGTGCTGAAAATTCACATAGTCCCTATCTGCTGCTTTGCACTTTGACCTTTTCCTCTAAATACCCCAAAGCCAATGGAAAAATAAAGTGCATGTCATAGCTGACAACTATCTTGCTCAGGCTGCATACCTGTGACCCAGCCAGCCGTGCAGTTCATTGGGTGACTAAAGTTTGCACACTTTCATCACAGTTTCACTGAAACTCAGATGCAGAAGCTTACAGCCATAAACAGCTTTACTGAATGATATATTATCAAGAGACATAATTCATCATAAGGAAGGACTATGCATCATGTTATAAGAAATACTACTCATTAGTATTTCCATTGATTTCTATAATAAAATGCTGATCTGTCACAATTTGTCCTTAAATACTAATATATATATATATAAATATTTCCAATAATATACAAAACTTTTAATACTTCAGGACACATAAAAAGGCAAATTTTTCGCTCCAGTTAGCTGAGCTGCAGCAGTGATTATTTTTGCTTTTGAAAATTTTTTTCTTAATTATTTTTTAGTCAAAACTTACTCTCTTTGGTACAGGAGTAGCTTACATTCTAAAGCGTGATATAAATTGATTTATTTATCCAAAGAAATCTCAAGTAGGTAGCAGGAAGCAGAACCCTTAAAAGCAAACCTAGAAAACTCACATTATCTCTTTTTGTAAAATCTCTTTTCAGTTCATTATTTATCTGTCTAAATCAAAGGGCAGGGGTGAAAGAAATCATGGCCTAACATTTCTCCAAATCTGAAATACTTCCAAATGGATGCTGAGAAATGATGACAATCTCACTTCCCATTCTAAACAAATAAGTAAAATGCAGATCACAAATTTGGAGGGAATAAGACATTTTCAAATTGCAAGAGTTCAAATTTTATTAGCTCCACCCTCCATCATAATGAAGCAGTGAAAAATTTCAAAAGCTCAACTGAGCTTTGTCAGACTATAACAGAGGAAGATACACAAACTATTTTCTTTCTTCTGAAGGATACAATTGAAATGAGGTCCTAGTCCTGTGAAACACTATTCATACTCTAAAGGGAGCATAGTAATCCCAATTCCCACTGACTTCAAGTGCTTATGTTAAGTATTATTTGCTGCACAAACGTTTTTCAGTCTCATGAGATTTAGGCTCCACTAGCGTGAATAATATCCATTTTCCCATGCAACCAATGGATTCAGGGAAAACTGTTCTTCATGCAAATTAGGCTACACCATGAATAGAATTAACCTAAAACAAAGGTATAAAAATGTAATAGAAAGCTGCTTCCCTTCCATATCCATTTCAGCTAGGGGGGTGGGGAAATGATCCTGCTCCCTGAGGTAAACTGCAATTTGTAATTTGGCTGTTGCGAAAAACTTACTGCAAACTGTAGGTGTTGATGTCACATGTAGAAGATCCTCAAAGCATTATTTCTCCCTTTATTTCAGAGTGGTCACAAAAGAAAGCAATGTAAACATATATTCAAGCTTCATATATTAACAGTATTAGTTCTTGCCACCTTTTTTCTTTTCGTTTTATTGCAACTGATGTTTGCTTGGAAGCAGCAAAGTGAAAATACAAACCCAAAATCATAGAGGCTCTACTAATAAACACTGCAGTCTCTAAAATACCTGGTCCATTTCCATAGAGACTGATAGATGTTCTAGCTCCTTTGGATTATAACTTTGAAGTACAAGTAGAAGTAGATGAAACCATAGGCTAACCAATACCCCACTGTTGTAGGGGACTCTACAGGCTTAAACCATGCCACTCACATACACTTATCTCACCCTACAGAGGGAACAGAGAGAAAACCACTTCACATAGTCTTTGGAAGAGCGTACAGTATTCACAGGCAAAGAGAGGAAACTAAACTGTTCATAAGAAGGTAAAACATTAACCAAAGCCCACCCTGCCACCACCACTCCATCAAAAGTAGCTCAGCCTCCATAAAGTGGAGGATTAATGGTAAATAGATGAATTGCAGAATGTGTTACATATTTGCTTTGACATGCTCCTTTTCTCTACTGCTTCCAGAAGTATTCAGTAAAACCTGCCCTACAGCATGTAAATTTTATCCAAGCCTCTTTGCCTAAGAAGGAGAGCCTCCAATCCCTATTTTTATGGTTTTGGAATGACTTACTCTACAACGTTTCTCATTGTCTAATTTTACTCTTCTCACATAGCATAGCTAGAACAGAACTATCTAATTAGGGCTATATTCTACCTAGAAAAGATGGTGAGGGAGGCTTAAAGATGATGCTGTGCACAAAGTCTGTGAAGATATGCAATCCAACATTACTTTCTTAATTCTTTTTATCTGTTTCCAGTGCAGGTGTGTCCTAATTGGCATACTAAGTTAAATTAAGAAACCAGGAAATACGGAAATATGCCTGCCTTCAGTTAAAACACAAGGAATAGCATACCTCATATCTTTATATCTTCTCTACCCAGTACTGAAGAATGCAAGCAAAAAAAAAAAAGCAGCAGAGGAAAAAGATAGAGAAAAATAGAAAAAGAAAGTTTGAAACCAAATATTTTTCCATTGTACATCTGGTTAATTTCTTATGCAGAATATTTGTCAATGTATCTTTACAAATACACTGGACTATAATGTAGTAATTGATCTCAACAATGGAAAACTTGTTTCATTTGACTTACTGATCCATTAACATGGTTGAAAAGTTACTTTAAGATTTTCCTGAACCGCAAAGTATTTTTCAGATGTTTCCTCTCTGCTCCCAAGAGTTCCTTCTTTACTTGCACATTTCCATGTCTATAGTATTATAGAAGTTAATACAGACAGATATAGCTATATTGTTTCCTCGTTGCTGTGACCACAATGATCTCTAAAATATTCATAGACTATCATCATCAAAGTAAGACAATATGTATGCGTCTGAACAGTTTTCTACAAGTGCACACAACATTTAGGAGAAGACATCCTTTATTCATCAGGATGCAGTTTAACAAAGACATCATCTAACAGTAATTTATGGGTACTTTTAAAATGTGTAGCTACTAAATTCACACACAGTCTGTATGCATCTGACCCTGAACTCTGTTTACAATTTCAAGTTATAACACTCCCATGGCATAAATATAGCTTAGTCATCATCACTGAAATATTCAGCATATCTCAGGAGAGGATTTAAGTGATCCATATTAGATGCACTTTGGAGTGATGTTCATCATAAACGAATTATTGACTACAATACAGGTGGATTCATTTATCATGTCTTTCTCCTTTTGTGTGTTATATTGATACACATTTGTATGCTTTAGCCTCCAGATTTAAGATATTTTTTTGAGAAACGGATAGTATCACATGACAGAAGCAGTACCTGTGCTGTAAGATAGGAAGCTATTTTCCAAACTGCTGCAGGTTTCATCAGTGGGTAGGAACTGTGCTAAACCAGACAATATGCCAGTTGGATTGTACAGCTCTTTCAGACAATAACACAATTCAGGTATTTTTATATTCGTATATTTGCAACGTGAAAGCCAAAGATCTTCATGTATTTGCACAAGCCATTAAAAAAATGCTGAATGTGTATTTAATATCTATCAGTGCAAAAATTTCTTCAGTTAAAATGTTCTTACCGCAGTAACTGAGCATATAAAAGCAGTTATATACCCAGGATTGACCTTGGGTCTCAACTTCATGAAAATCATACCGTTATGCTGTTTTTCCGGGAATCACTTGAATAAAGAGAAAGGGCCTATCAAAACATGCTTATTACCTTTGGCACTTGAAACAGTTATTATATGGCTATAAATCCTTTTATTATTAATTTTTCTCATTAGTTTTATAAATGAATGACAGGGAAGTTTAAAGTATTGGACAGGGTGATGATTGGAGTATTGTATGTTAGACCTGTACATTATCTGCATGTCAGAAACATTCCAGCAGTGGACTCAGTGGGATTCAAGACTACATAAAACTGAGATAGAATAACTGAATATAATTGAGGGGAGGAGTGGGGGAGAAATGGAGGGATGGGGGAGGAGGAAGAGACGAAGACTTTGAAGGATTTTTGAGAAGACAGGGATTAAAAGTATTAATTCATTATTTTTTCTGGTGTATATAAACAGGCACAATGGAAAGTAATCAGACAAAACAGGATGCAAAATCTCTACCAGACTGTGCAGGCAAGATTAGAATAACTGAGCCTTTTTTTTCTGAGAATTACAATACTGTTTAAAACCCCCAAAATAAATAAGGTCAAGATAGTCTAGCAGCGCCCAACCATGAGATGAGAAAAGTAGATTAGAATGGAGAAAGCCAGGCAAGAAAAATCAACTTTTTTTTTTTTTAATGTAAGATTCAACTTTTTATGTTAATAGCTAGAAACACAAATACCTCCATTAATTACATGGTAATGAAACAAGATCAACATAAGGACTCAGTATAAGGAACCAGCGTTGTCCCCAGCTGATCACATGCAAGGCTCGGTTGCTGGAAAAGTGAGTTTTTATACATATAGTGCCATACTATATTTTATATCTGAAATTGATCCTGATGGCAATACACAATACAAAAGGATCAGGGAACAGCAAAAAAATAGCTTTCTACAAGCACAAAATAAAGAGAAAAGTAGCTAATGATTTTTACAGCTGTTATTTGTATAGAATTTAAACTGAAATCTTCTATTTTTTTTAATGTAATACACCTTTGTCAAACTGTTATGCAAGATAAAAAACTTACAAATGGTGCTTAGTCTGTACAAATGAAAACAAGGCAATACAAATTAATATTTTCTCACTTTGTGAGCTGGTGCAAAAGACAAGTGCAAGCAGCATCCATCAGTTCTCAGAAGTAAAAGGGTTGCTTTTGACTAGTGCCTCTAATACTACTAGGCAGTCAAAGGAAAAAAGGAAGTAGGCACAGCTAAAACAATTGCACTGAAAATACTATTGACTATAGGTTCAAGAGGCTTTCCTGGAGAAAGTAACATTTGCATGTTAAATACACGTTTTAGCCTGCAATATTCCTTTAACATTCCTGACCTATTCCAGGGCTGCATAGGACAGCTACCCTCAGCAGTATAATTCTACTGGAACTACAAGTGGTTTTGACTATATTTAAAAATATTTTTTGCTGCTTTCCTGGTACTTTGCTTTAAAAAAAGGGCACATATAAAAGACATCCTTCCAGTAAGACAACCAGCAACTATTGTACTTGCACAGAAATTCCCTTGAAAGGGGCAAGAAACATCTTGGGTAGAAAGCATTAGGTTTTGAAAAACATATGGAAAACTTTCTGAAAGGGTGATGAAGTTGTCTGAATAAGACAAAAAGAAAAAAATAAAATTAAGCGCTCCAGTTAGTACTTCCATTGAACCAGAACATGCTCAGCTTCCCAGCACTGGAGACTAAATTCCATTCTTGGAGACACCTGTCAAAGAGTTATCCCAAAAGATAATGCATCAAAAGAAAAATCAAAGTTTTCTACACGATAGGACATAGGGCACAGGAACTGAAAGAAAGTCAAGGTACTCCTTACCATGAACAAGACCTCCTTTTCCCCACATCTATCTTTACTTCACAGCAAAAGACTTTTTTCTGTTTGTGATGTGCCATGAATTGTAGGCATGTCAGTGCAATCAAAAGCCAGCCTATAACTCTGCATTTATTCTATGATTCAGGAGAGAGATACAAAAGTGTTCACACTTTCACCTAAGCTCAAATTATGGTTTCAGTGTAAGGAATTTAATTTTGGATCCAAAAGCGATAATCAGTGCAAAAAGAACTTCTTAGAACATGTGCAGCTTAAGTATAAAGGGAAAGAAAAGTATAAGAAAATAGAATGCTGTAAAAAACACAGTTGTAAACAGAAAACTGCTTTATAAAGTGTAGGAACAGCTATAAAAGAGTATTTTATACAGACAATGTTCCTATACTAACATTAGGCTAGACCTCTAGGAAACCAGGAAAACATTTATATACAGAACTCCTGGTTAAATTACCACTAAGCTCTAAAAAGAAACTTTCAGAAGCAGAAATTCTGTGCTTCTCTGAATTAGTATGGTAACTAGTTCTACATTATTATGGTAGAAATCTGATTTCAAACAAATGCCTGATACTTTACAGCAAAACAGGTGTTTAAGAAAAAAAAAATATCAAGTAGTACTCATGCCTTTGTAATTTAAAAGTAATGCTAAATGGACGCTGACACGTCCTAAAGATGATAGGTTTGTATACACTGCAATACAGACCCACTGTGTATAACTATGCTAATTGGTGTGTTATTTTTTTTATTTCTCTACTGAAAGTCCAAATATGATTTATAGTTGTGTTAAGCTTAGAAACATTTGTTGTCAAATGAGTGAATTGCTTCACAAGATGTTATGACCTAGGCTGGTTCAGCATTATATGAAAACTTCAGTTTCACATAAATAAATTCTCCTGAATTCTGATTTCTTTTCCAAACAAACACCTAATATCAGAAGACAATCTGTTGAGAAACACACTATATTTAAATTTTTACCCCTAATTTCTGGGCTTCTGTAATTTGAAGCACCTCTGTACATTGAAAACATGAGGTCTGAAAGGTGATGGGTCCAACCCTTTTGATAATCATATTCAGTTTACACTCTTGTCAATGGCCAGAATGTCTTACAAGAATCAGGTGAGCATGTCCAGCACTGAGCCACAGAAGACACAATGATATTCTCCATTGCACTGATATTAAACTAAAAATGTGTAAATATATCTATCATAAGCGAAAGCAATACTCTAAAACACAAATATTAAAAAAAAAAATGTTAACAAAGGTAAACCATAACATATTAAAAAGATATCAAGTTTCTATACATCTCACTACAGGAGATAAAATTCTTTCCTGTTCTGGGAAAGCTTACACAGATACTAATCATAAAATGTATAGCTGAAGCAAGTCCTGATTTTAACTTTTCAGATAACTGCCTGCTTTTCACTCTGCTCCCAGACAGCGAGTTTGTGTGTTCTTTTATCTTGCACCAGGCCTACCACGCAGCAATAGCCTCTGCCTTTGGGCAAGTCATCTGCCAACTGCTAAAATATCTTGTTTGATTTAGCAACTTTCTTACATTCCTCATGGAGCTATTAAACCCTATCTCTTCTTCATAATTCAGTTCCTTGAAGCTGGCATGTTTAGCCATCAGTTTAATTATTTTACTGCTAAGCTTTTAATTTCATCTGCTACACCCTGGGAACCTTGCAACATACACAGTGCTAATGGGCCTTTGCCCAGGCATGTTACATTTCTGTAGTTGTTTACATCACTCTCCAATTACCAGCCTGCTTTAAAGATAGCACTTATCAGACTTGAAACTTCATAGACTTTAAAAGGCGTCTCACAGAAACATGATGCCTGTTGTACATTTCTCTGTTCTTACAGCGCTTTCTGAGATGTGAGTCCGAATGATTCACATTGTATCCTGTAAGCAGCACTACCTTTCCTTCCTAGTGCAGTTTTGCACATTCAGTTGAATCTGGTTTAAATAGAAACATTTTATTCTTTAACGCAAATAGTGGATGGCATTATTATATCACTGTTCTGAACTGTAGTTTTATTTGCATAAAGAAAAGCTTTTATTCTTGTAAGACAGCACCTGGGGGAAAAAGTAACCAAACCAAAATACCCCAAAATTCAACTCTTCTCTGATTCTTTCCTGATCCTAGGCTTATCAGATTTATGCATAAGTTTTACGCCAAAAAAAATTATAAAGCTGTAACCACCTTATTAAATATGGCATGTTCCAAGTGTACAGTGGGGGCCAAAACTATTCTGGATGCATTTAGTTAAGCAAGCAAGTACTGTTCATATATACAGGAAAGAAAATAATTCCTCAAAGCTGAACAAAATATCTTTACTACACTAGCACTCAATCTCTAAGTAGGGTTCTGTTGTGTTAAAAAAACATAAAGGAAAAAAGAAATCACTCACAATCACTCATGCTCAGAACTCATGAATATTTGCTGACCTCTGCGTGTCTAGTTTCTCTGTAGCATTTCTGTTGCAGAATTTGATCTCCGTTTGCTCTGAGTAAGCACAACAATTCTTATGTAACAGTCATTTTTGACTGGGCTGAAGGAATAACTGCTGCATCAGAGAAATTAAGTTAGAATATAAAACAATGAAAGCAGAAATATTACAACACGTTAGATGACACAATTACAGGAGAACTACAGAAATTAATATTTGTGAATCTGCTTCATATAGCATGCTGACTCCATTTCTGCTTCTCATTGGATTTCCGCTTTGCATTTAATATAAAATTAATGTTTAATAGTAGCAAATTTTAAGTTCAGATAAATTTTATAGGTCTTGCAAAACTTGAGGATACTCGTATTTGCAGTTGTTTAACAATCTATTATAAAAAAGAACTTTTAAGTAGCTTGCAGCTACTTCTATTCAAAAACAAGACATTAAAATGGTAACACTACACTCAGACATATCCTTTACATATTCTCTTGGGGGCTACAACTATTACATGAAGAAAGTAGTACATGAAAAATCCAACCTGAGGGAAAAAATCTGAATCATAAGGAAGCTTTTTTGGCTTATGATTGACCATTTAAAAAGGCAACTCAGATTTTAACGTTACCCATTATTGCACAGATGTGAAAGTATGCAGTCACCATCAATTAACTAATTGTAAAGAAATTAATGCAAGGCATGTAATAAATCTGTATCATAGATAGAGAAAAAAAATACCACTTATTTTTATAATTCCATATTGAAATTTATTAAGCAAGAAAATTAGTAATAAGCCATATAAGTCTTTAATGACAGAACAGGGCTGTCTAGCATACTGCTTATGATTCTTTTCCAAAAGAAACTTTGTTGCTGCATCTCAGCCATTATTAGAGATGTATTTACAACTGTAATTTAAACTGTGTAGTTCAGAATGCATCAATATATCGTTAGCATCTTACCTGACAATGTAATACATTTAAAAGAGTCAACTCTTCCAAACAACGCTGAGAAACTGTAATCACTGCTAAATTTATTTTCAATTACTATTGTCTAATTGTCATTAGAAGTGAAATATTTATTCAGTATCTTATTATACATTAAGATGTCAAATCCACCTCAAGTTCTGCCTTAAGTGCTTTGCATAAAAGCAAAGTGGAATGGCTTCCATAGAGGAAGCCATTGTTTCAGAAGAAAATAAAATAAAAAAAAAGAACCCTCCTACAACAACTAAACAAACAAAATCACAAAACACTTCATAGCACACATGACATGATGTTATTTGTGGAGCAATTATTAATTACTTTTTTTCCCCCCAGCAAGTTGCACACCACTAATATACATTTTACAGGAAAAGTTCTGCCCTGAAGCCTATCTATTGCATGATTGAAAACAGACCTTGTAGGTTATTTCTGTTTGTGACAACAACCAGTGGGTGGAAGCAATTTAACTTATTTGTGGATACAATATATTCCAGTTAATATATCATATTTTATCTATACATCCTGCTTGTTCAGCTAATATGCTCTTAAATTTTGCATAGTGACAGGTCCCTGGGTAACTGATCATTATTCAGTATAGACACATTCCCAAACCTAATCTTGATTCTTCAGTCTGAACCAATAGAATTCCTGAGCTGTGTTTCCCTAACCTTAAAATAAATCATAACACTTCATGCCCCTTGGCCTAAACCTCAAAGTATAAAGAGAGAATTGTTTCTGTGTTTAGAAAAAAAGCGTTTAACTACAATCAGATAGCTTAGGTTGCAGTTTAAAAACACATTCTTTTCTAGATCTCATATTTACAGATATATTTTACTTAGGTAAATGTAACTCCAAACTCTATAGCACTCCTTTGAAATATTAGGTTAACAAGAAAATTAGGAAAATGCTTTGAAAAAAATGAAACTGCTTTTAATTGAATAATTGATCATGATGAAACAAATAAATACTGTGCCAGTATTTACAGAAGTGTATTTAAGGATCACTAATTTTATTACTTTAGTTCGCTCTGGCAATTAATAACCGAGATAGTTAGGGCCATAGTACAAAATAATTGAATTATTTTTCTCTCTCTAGCTGCATTTTCACTGCAAGAAGAAAAAAAAAATAATTCAATGCTGAATTAACCTTGCACATAAATACAATATGAAAATGTTTCAAAATTATTTAGATAAATATTTGTATTATAAAATTATCCAAAGAAAATTAGTAGAAGCTACAATTGCACCACATGGAGAGAACTAGGAACACCAAAATTTGCATTATTTTGCCAATCAGAGGAATCTTCAAACAGTTTTCAAGCATAAGTGCATACACACACACCCACCTCGAATGCCCATGAGTAACAGTCCAACAAAAAGGAAAGAACAACAGAAGAAACCAACCAGCAGCATTAATAAATAAAGGGACTAGAAAAGATGTCAAGAAGAGATAAACAAACCATGTTTTAGACACGATTTAGAAATTCCTCCTGCCTGACATTATCTTATTTGCTACATGTCACGAGGATGATCATGGGACTGGAGCACCTCCCATATGAAGATAGGATGAGAATGTTAGGGCTGTTCAGCCTGGAGAAGAGAAGGCTGCATGGAGACCTTATAGCAGCCTTCCAGTATCTGAACGGGCCCTATAGGGATGCTGGGGAGGGACTCTTCATTAGGGTCTGTAGTGAGAGGACAAGGAGTAATGGGTTGAAACTTAAAAAGGGTAAGTTTAGATTGGATATGAGGAAGAAATTCTTTACTGTAAGGGTGGTGAGGCACTGGAATGGGTTGCCCAGG